>JAEMUL010000035.1:0-43287 GCA_034510155.1 Eucriotettix oculatus | reverse complement strand
CAAAAATGTAAAGAACAAATCTCAATTCAAATAGCGAATATTAAAAATATTCACCATGTTTTCCAAAATCAGTATTGGAATTCGACGCTAACTTATATATCAGCATATTTATCGATTAATGTTAATAAAAAATTAAATAATTTTCTATTCAAAATTTGTTGGACCACAAATGTTCATTGTTTTTTTTTCTTGCGTCTAAACTCTAATAAGATAAGATAATTATCCATATTCTTGGACCGATTAATCTTTAAAACAAAAACGATCTCATTAAATGATTTAAAATGTAGCCTTTTGAAAAAATTAATCAAACAAAATTAAAATACGTTTAAAAAATTTTCATAGAAAAATTCAAATTACGAAAAAATATAAATATTTTAAACTATTTATCTCTGCGGTTCGACTTATTGACCGCGATTAACTAAAAATAATAGGATCTGACTGAGATAATAACTCGGGGTGATATATTTTTTAATTTAATCAAACAATTAACTATGAATATTAATATATGAATTTGAAAAAGTAAGAATAAATATTGTGCCCACAATACTGTCAATTTTTTCGTTTTTCGTTTTAATTAAGGTGTATATTTCGATTTTTGGCGATGATTTTAAAGAACCAGATAGTGAATTAAATTGAGATTAAATTCTAAATAACAAATATACAACTAATATAACAATTTGTTGACAGATCCTATATTCTATTTAGTTGTCTATCACTCACTCACCATTATATCCTAAAGTCATACTTGTCTTTGGACACTTGCCTTAGATAAGAGTTTATTTAACACAGAGGAATTAAGGAATTAGAGTAAAATTATTTAAAAAAATGATATCCATTGAGATGCCAATGTAACATCGAAATATCGGCATATCTTTATTTGTATTCGAAAAATTCACTTTAAGAAAAAACTATTCCTGCTTAGGGCGACGAAAAACTCAGGTTCAATTCCCGGCTGAGCCCTTTTTACTATTATATGATTTTAAAAGTTGTCATTTATATAAAACATCGAATACAAAATAATAAATAGCGTCACAAGGCTCAGTGGTCTAGAGGCATGATTCCTGCTTTGGGTGCAGGAGGTCCCGGGTTCAATTCCCGGCTGAGCCCGTTTTAGTTTTACCCGATTTAAAAATTTGTGATACATATAAAACATTGAATTTGAAATTATTCGTAGGGGTACAAGGCTCAGTGGTCTAGAGGCATGATTCCTGCTTTGGGTGCAGGAGGTCCCGGGTTCAATTCCCGGCTGAGCCCGTTTTAGTTTTACCCGATTTAAAAATTTGTGATATATATAAAACATCGAATTTGAAATTATTATAAGGGGCACAAGGCTCAGTGGTCTAGAGGCATGATTCCTGCTTTGGGTGCAGGAGGTCCCGGGTTCAATTCCCGGCTGAGCCCGTTTTAGTTTTACCCGATTTAATAATTTGTGATATATAAAAAACATCGAATTTGAAATTATTATTAATGGCACAAGGCTCAGTGGTCTAGAGGCATGATTCCTGCTTTGGGTGCAGGAGGTCCCGGGTTCAATTCCCGGCTGAGCCCGTTTTAGTTTTACCCGATTTAAAAATTTGTGATACATATAAAACATCAAATTTGAAATTATTAATAGCGTACAAGGCTCAGTGGTCTAGAGGCATGATTCCTGCTTTGGGTGCAGGAGGTCCCGGGTTCAATTCCCGGCTGAGCCCGTTTTAGTTTTACCCGATTTAAAAATTTGTGATACATATAAAACATCGAATTTGAAATTTCTATTAATGCCACAAGGCTCAGTGGTCTAGAGGCATTATTCCTGCTTAGGGTGCAGGAGGTCCCGGGTTCAATTCCCGGCTGAGCCCGTTTTAGTTTTACCCGATTTAAAAATTTGTGATACATATAAAACATCAAATTTGAAATTATTGTTAAAGAAACAAGGCTCAGTGGTCTAGAGGCATGATTCCTGCTTTGGGTGCAGGAGGTCCCGGGTTCAATTCCCGGCTGAGCCCGTTTTAGTTTTACCCGATTTAAAAATTTGTGATTCATATAAAACATCGAATTAAAAATTATTATTAGGGGTACATGGCTCAGTGGTCTAGAGGCATGATTCCTGCTTTGGGTGCAGGAGGTCCCGGGTTCAATTCCCGGCTGAGCCCGTTTTAGTTTTACCCGATTTAAAAATTTGTGATACATATAAAACATCAAATTTGAAATTATTGTTAAGGAAACAAGGCTCAGTGGTCTAGAGGCATGATTCCTGCTTTGGGTGCAGGAGGTCCCGGGTTCAATTCCCGGCTGAGCCCGTTTTAGTTTTACCCGATTTAAAAATTTGTGATACATATAAAACATCGAATTTGAAATTATTATTAGGGGTACAAGGCTCAGTGGTCTAGAGGCATGATTCCTGCTTAGGGTGCAGGAGGTCCCGGGTTCAATTCCCGGCTGAGCCCGTTTTAGTTTTACCCGATTTAAAAATTTGTGATACATATAAAACATCGAATTTGAAATTATTATTAGGAGTACAAGGCTCAGTGGTCTAGAGGCATGATTCCTGCTTTGGGTGCAGGAGGTCCCGGGTTCAATTCCCGGCTGAGCCCGTTTTAGTTTTACCCGATTTAAAAATTTGTGATACATATAAAACATCGAATTTGAAATTATTATTAGGGGCACAAGGCTCAGTGGTCTAGAGGCATGATTCCTGCTTTGGGTGCAGGAGGTCCCGGGTTCAATTCCCGGCTGAGCCCGTTTTAGTTTTACCCGATTTAAAAATTTGTGATACATATAAAACATCGAATTTGAAATTATTAATAGGGTCACAAGGCTCAGTGGTCTAGAGGCATGATTCCTGCTTTGGGTGCAGGAGGTCCCGGGTTCAATTCCCGGCTGAGCCCGTTTTAGTTTTACCAGATTTAAAAATTTGTGATACATATAAAACATCGAATTTGAAATTATTATTAGGGGCACAAGGCTCAGTGGTCTAGAGGCATGATTCCTGCTTTGGGTGCAGGAGGTCCCGGGTTCAATTCCCGGCTGAGCCCGTTTTAGTTTTACCCGATTTAAAAATTTGTGATGCATATAAAACATTGAATTTGAAATTATTTATAAGGGTACAAGGCTCAGTGGTCTAGAGGCATGATTCCTGCTTTGGGTGCAGGAGGTCCCGGGTTCAATTCCCGGCTGAGCCCGTTTTAGTTTTACCCGATTTAAAAATTTGTGATACATATAAAACATCGAATTTGAAATTATTATTAATGCCACAAGGCTCAGTGGTCTAGAGGCATGATTCCTGCTTAGGGTGCAGGAGGTCCCGGGTTCAATTCCCGGCTGAGCCCGTTTTAGTTTTACCCGATTTAAAAATTTGTGATACATATAAAACATCGAATTTGAAATTATTATTTAGGCTACAAGGCTCAGTGGTCTAGAGGCATGATTCCTGCTTTGGGTGCAGGAGGTCCCGGGTTCAATTCCCGGCTGAGCCCGTTTTAGTTTTACCCGATTTAAAAATTTGTGATACATATAAAACATCGAATTTGAAATTATTATTAGGGGCACAAGGCTCAGTGGTCTAGAGGCATGATTCCTGCTTTGGGTGCAGGAGGTCCCGGGTTCAATTCCCGGCTGAGCCCGTTTTAGTTTTACCCGATTTAAAAATTTGTGATATATATAAAACATCGAATTTGAAATTATTATTAGGGGCACAAGGCTCAGTGGTCTAGAGGCATGATTCCTGCTTTGGGTGCAGGAGGTCCCGGGTTCAATTCCCGGCTGAGCCCGTTTTAGTTTTACCCGATTTAAAAATTTGTGATACATATAAAACATCGAATTTGAAATTAATATTGAGAGTACAAGGCTCAGTGGTCTAGAGGCATGATTCCTGCTTTGGGTGCAGGAGGTCCCGGGTTCAATTCCCGGCTGAGCCCGTTTTAGTTTTACCCGATTTAAAAATTTGTGATACATATAAAACATCAAATTTGAAATTATTATTGAGAGTACAAGGCTCAGTGGTCTAGAGGCATGATTCCTGCTTTGGGTGCAGGAGGTCCCGGGTTCAATTCCCGGCTGAGCCCGTTTTAGTTTTACCCGATTTAAAAATTTGTGATACATATAAAACATCGAATTTGAAATTATTATTAGGGTACAAGGCTCAGTGGTCTAGAGGCATGATTCCTGCTTTGGGTGCAGGAGGTCCCGGGTTCAATTCCCGGCTGAGCCCGTTTTAGTTTTACCCGATTTAAAAATTTGTGATACATATAAAACATCGAATTTGAAATTATTATTAGGGTTTAAGGCTTAGTGGTCTAGAGGCATGATTCCTGCTTTGGGTGCAGGAGGTCCCGGGTTCAATTCCCGGCTGAGCCCGTTTTAGTTTTACCCGATTTAAAAATTTGTGATACATATAAAACATCGAATTTGAAATTATTATTAGGGTACAAGGCTCAGTGGTCTAGAGGCATGATTCCTGCTTTGGGTGCAGGAGGTCCCGGGTTCAATTCCCGGCTGAGCCCGTTTTAGTTTTACCCGATTTAAAAATTTGTGATACATATAAAACATCGAATTTGAAATTATTATTAGGGGACAAGGCTCAGTGGTCTAGAGGCATGATTCCTGCTTTGGGTGCAGGAGGTCCCGGGTTCAATTCCCGGCTGAGCCCGTTTTAGTTTTACCCGATTTAAAAATTTGTGATACATATAAAACATCGAATTTGAAATTATTATTAGGGTACAAGGCTCAGTGGTCTAGAGGCATGATTCCTGCTTTGGGTGCAGGAGGTCCCGGGTTCAATTCCCGGCTGAGCCCGTTTTAGTTTTACCCGATTTAAAAATTTGTGATACATATAAAACATCGAATTCGAATTTATTATTATGGGTACAAGGCTCAGTGGTCTAGAGGCATGATTCCTGCTTAGGGTGCAGGAGGTCCCGGGTTCAATTCCCGGCTGAGCCCGTTTTAGTTTTACCCGATTTAAAAATTTGTGATACATATAAAACATCGAATTCGAAATTATTATTAAGGGTACAAGGCTCAGTGGTCTAGAGGCATGATTCCTGCTTTGGGTGCAGGAGGTCCCGGGTTCAATTCCCGGCTGAGCCCGTTTTAGTTTTACCCGATTTAAAAATTTGTGATACATATAAGACATCGAATTGAAATTATTATTAGGGGCACAAGGCTCAGTGGTCTAGAGGCATGATTCCTGCTTTGGGTGCAGGAGGTCCCGGGTTCAATTCCCGGCTGAGCCCGTTTTAGTTTTACCCGATTTTAAAATTTGTGATACATATAAAACATCTAATTTGAAATTATTATTAGTCCACAAGGCTCAGTGGTCTAGAGGCATGATTCCTGCTTTGGGTGCAGGAGGTCCCGGGTTCAATTCCCGGCTGAGCCCGTTTTAGTTTTACCCGATTTAAAAATTTGTGATACATATAAAACATCGAATTTGAAATTATTATTAGGGGCACAAGGCTCAGTGGTCTAGAGGCATGATTCCTGCTTTGGGTGCAGGAGGTCCCGGGTTCAATTCCCGGCTGAGCCCGTTTTAGTTTTACCCGATTTAAAAATTTGTGATACATATAAAACATCGAATTTGAAATTATTATTAGGTGTACAAGGCTCAGTGGTCTAGAGGCATGATTCCTGCTTAGGGTGCAGGAGGTCCCGGGTTCAATTCCCGGCTGAGCCCGTTTTAGTTTTACCCGATTTAAAAATTTGTGATACATATAAAACATCGAATTTGAAATTATTATTAGGGTACAAGGCTCAGTGGTCTAGAGGCATGATTCCTGCTTTGGGTGCAGGAGGTCCCGGGTTCAATTCCCGGCTGAGCCCGTTTTAGTTTTACCCGATTTAAAAATTTGTGATACATATAAAACATCGAATTTGAAATTATTATTAGGTCCACAAGGCTCAGTGGTCTAGAGGCATGATTCCTGCTTAGGGTGCAGGAGGTCCCGGGTTCAATTCCCGGCTGAGCCCGTTTTAGTTTTACCCGATTTAAAAATTTGTGATTAATATAAAACATCGAATATAAAATATAATTAATAGCGTCACAAGGCTCAGTGGTCTAGAGGCATGATTCCTGCTTTGGGTGCAGGAGGTCCCGGGTTCAATTCCCGGCTGAGCCCGTTTTAGTTTTACCCGATTTAAAAATTTGTGATACATATAAAACATCGAATTTGAAATTATTATTAGGGTACAAGGCTCAGTGGTCTAGAGGCATGATTCCTGCTTAGGGTGCAGGAGGTCCCGGGTTCAATTCCCGGCTGAGCCCGTTTTAGTTTTACCCGATTTAAAAATTTGTGATACATATAAAACATCGAATTTAAAATTATTATTAGGTGTACAAGGCTCAGTGGTCTAGAGGCATGATTCCTGCTTTGGGTGCAGGAGGTCCCGGGTTCAATTCCCGGCTGAGCCCGTTTTAGTTTTACCCGATTTAAAAATTTGTGATACATATAAAACATCGAATTTGAAATTATTATTAGGGTTACAAGGCTCAGTGGTCTAGAGGCATGATTCCTGCTTTGGGTGCAGGAGGTCCCGGGTTCAATTCCCGGCTGAGCCCGTTTTAGTTTTACCCGATTTAAAAATTTGTGATACATATAAAACATCGAATTTGAAATTATTCGTAGTCCCACAAGGCTCAGTGGTCTAGAGGCATGATTCCTGCTTTGGGTGCAGGAGGTCCCGGGTTCAATTCCCGGCTGAGCCCGTTTTAGTTTTACCCGATTTAAAAATTTGTGATACATATAAAACATTGAATTTGAAATTATTATTAGTCCCACAAGGCTCAGTGGTCTAGAGGCATGATTCCTGCTTTGGGTGCAGGAGGTCCCGGGTTCAATTCCCGGCTGAGCCCGTTTTAGTTTTACCCGATTTAAAAATTTGTGATACATATAAAACATCGAATTTGAAATTATTATTAGGGGCACAAGGCTCAGTGGTCTAGAGGCATGATTCCTGCTTTGGGTGCAGGAGGTCCCGGGTTCAATTCCCGGCTGAGCCCGTTTTAGTTTTACCCGATTTAAAAATTTGTGATACATATAAAACATCGAATTTGAAATTATTATTTAAGTCACAAGGCTCAGTGGTCTAGAGGCATGATTCCTGCTTAGGGTGCAGGAGGTCCCGGGTTCAATTCCCGGCTGAGCCCGTTTTAGTTTTACCCGATTTAAAAATTTGTGATACATATAAAACATCGAATTTGAAATTATTATTAGGGGTACAAGGCTCAGTGGTCTAGAGGCATGATTCCTGCTTTGGGTGCAGGAGGTCCCGGGTTCAATTCCCGGCTGAGCCCGTTTTAGTTTTACCCGATTTAAAAATTTGTGATACATATAAAACATCGAATTTGAAATTATTATTAGGGGTACAAGGCTCAGTGGTCTAGAGGCATGATTCCTGCTTAGGGTGCAGGAGGTCCCGGGTTCAATTCCCGGCTGAGCCCGTTTTAGTTTTACCCGATTTAAAAATTTGTGATACATATAAAACATCGAATTTGAAATTATTATTAGGGGTACAAGGCTCAGTGGTCTAGAGGCATGATTCCTGCTTAGGGTGCAGGAGGTCCCGGGTTCAATTCCCGGCTGAGCCCGTTTTAGTTTTACCCGATTTAAAAATTTGTGATACATATAAAACATCGAATTTGAAATTATTATTATGGGTACAAGGCTCAGTGGTCTAGAGGCATGATTCCTGCTTTGGGTGCAGGAGGTCCCGGGTTCAATTCCCGGCTGAGCCCGTTTTAGTTTTACCCGATTTAAAAATTTGTGATACATATAAAACATTGAATTTGAAATTATTATTGAGAGTACAAGGCTCAGTGGTCTAGAGGCATGATTCCTGCTTTGGGTGCAGGAGGTCCCGGGTTCAATTCCCGGCTGAGCCCGTTTTAGTTTTACCCGATTTAAAAATTTGTGATACATATAAAACATCGAATTTGAAATTATTATTAGAGGCACAAGGCTCAGTGGTCTAGAGGCATGATTCCTGCTTTGGGTGCAGGAGGTCCCGGGTTCAATTCCCGGCTGAGCCCGTTTTAGTTTTACCCGATTTAAAAATTTGTGATACATACAAAACATCGAATTTGAAATTATTATTGAGAGTACAAGGCTCAGTGGTCTAGAGGCATGATTCCTGCTTTGGGTGCAGGAGGTCCCGGGTTCAATTCCCGGCTGAGCCCGTTTTAGTTTTACCCGATTTAAAATTTGTGATATATATAAAACATCGAATTTGAAATTATTATTAGGGGCACAAGGCTCAGTGGTCTAGAGGCATGATTCCTGCTTAGGGTGCAGGAGGTCCCGGGTTCAATTCCCGGCTGAGCCCGTTTTAGTTTTACCCGATTTAAAAATTTGTGATACATATAAAACATCGAATTTGAAATTATTATTTGGGGTACAAGGGTCAGTGGTCTAGAAGCATGATTCCTGCTTTGGGTGCAGGAGGTCCCGGGTTCAATTCCCGGCTGAGCCCGTTTTAGTTTTACCCGATTTAAAAACTTGTGATACATATAAAACATCAAATTTGAAATTATTGTTAAGGAAACAAGGCTCAGTGGTCTAGAGGCATGATTCCTGCTTTGGGTGCAGGAGGTCCCGGGTTCAATTCCCGGCTGAGCCCGTTTTAGTTTTACCCGATTTAAAAATTTGTGATACATATAAAACATCGAATTTGAAATTATTATTAGGGGCACAAGGCTCAGTGGTCTAGAGGCATGATTCCTGCTTAGGGTGCAGGAGGTCCCGGGTTCAATTCCCGGCTGAGCCCGTTTTAGTTTTACCCGATTTAAAAATTTGTGATACATATAAAACATCGAATTTGAAATTATTATTAGGTCCCACAAGGCTCAGTGGTCTAGAGGCATGATTCCTGCTTTGGGTGCAGGAGGTCCCGGGTTCAATTCCCGGCTGAGCCCGTTTTAGTTTTACCCGATTTAAAAATTTGTGATACATATAAAACATCAAATTTGATTTTATTATTATGGGTACAAGGCTCAGTGGTCTAGAGGCATGATTCCTGCTTTGGGTGCAGGAGGTCCCGGGTTCAATTCCCGGCTGAGCCCGTTTTAGTTTTACCCGATTTAAAAATTTGTGATACATATAAAACATCGAATTTGAAATTATTAGTAGTCCCACAAGGCTCAGTGGTCTAGAGGCATGATTCCTGCTTTGGGTGCAGGAGGTCCCGGGTTCAATTCCCGGCTGAGCCCGTTTTAGTTTTACCCGATTTAAAAATTTGTGATACATATAAAACATCGAATTTGAAATTATTCGTAGTCCCACAAGGCTCAGTGGTCTAGAGGCATGATTCCTGCTTTGGGTGCAGGAGGTCCCGGGTTCAATTCCCGGCTGAGCCCGTTTTAGTTTTACCCGATTTAAAAATTTGTGATACATATAAAACATCGAATTTGAAATTATTATTAGGGGCACAAGGCTCAGTGGTCTAGAGGCATGATTCCTGCTTAGGGTGCAGGAGGTCCCGGGTTCAATTCCCGGCTGAGCCCGTTTTAGTTTTACCCGATTTAAAAATTTGTGATACATATAAAACATTGAATTTGAAATTATTATTAGTCCCACAAGGCTCAGTGGTCTAGAGGCATGATTCCTGCTTAGGGTGCAGGAGGTCCCGGGTTCAATTCCCGGCTGAGCCCGTTTTAGTTTTACCCGATTTAAAAATTTGTGATACATATAAAACATCGAATTTGAAATTATTAGTAGGGTCACAAGGCTCAGTGGTCTAGAGGCATGATTCCTGCTTTGGGTGCAGGAGGTCCCGGGTTCAATTCCCGGCTGAGCCCGTTTTAGTTTTACCCGATTTAAAAATTTGTGATACATATAAAACATCGAATTTGAAATTATTATTAGGGGCACAAGGCTCAGTGGTCTAGAGGCATGATTCCTGCTTTGGGTGCAGGAGGTCCCGGGTTCAATTCCCGGCTGAGCCCGTTTTAGTTTTACCCGATTTAAAAATTTGTGATACATATAAAACATTGAATTTGAAATTTTTATTAATCCCACAAGGCTCAGTGGTCTAGAGGCATGATTCCTGCTTTGGGTGCAGGAGGTCCCGGGTTCAATTCCCGGCTGAGCCCGTTTTAGTTTTACCCGATTTAAAAATTTGTGATACATATAAAACATTGAATTTGAAATTATTATTAATCCCACAAGGCTCAGTGGTCTAGAGGCATGATTCCTGCTTTGGGTGCAGGAGGTCCCGGGTTCAATTCCCGGCTGAGCCCGTTTTAGTTTTACCCGATTTAAAAATTTGTGATACATATAAAACATCGAATTTGAAATTATTATTAGTCGCACAAGGCTCAGTGGTCTAGAGGCATGATTCCTGCTTAGGGTGCAGGAGGTCCCGGGTTCAATTCCCGGCTGAGCCCGTTTTAGTTTTACCCGATTTAAAAATTTGTGATACATATAAAACATCGAATTTGAAATTATTATTAATCCACAAGGCTCAGTGGTCTAGAGGCATGATTCCTGCTTTGGGTGCAGGAGGTCCCGGGTTCAATTCCCGGCTGAGCCCGTTTTAGTTTTACCCGATTTAAAAATTTGTGATACATATAAAACATCGAATTTGAAATTATTATTAAGTCACAAGGCTCAGTGGTCTAGAGGCATGATTCCTGCTTTGGGTGCAGGAGGTCCCGGGTTCAATTCCCGGCTGAGCCCGTTTTAGTTTTACCCGATTTAAAAATTTGTGATACATATAAAACATCCAATTTGAAATTATTATTAGGGTACAAGGCTCAGTGGTCTAGAGGCATGATTCCTGCTTTGTGTGCAGGAGGTCCCGGGTTCAATTCCCGGCTGAGCCCGTTTTAGTTTTACCCGATTTAAAAATTTGTGATACATATAAAAAATCGAATTTGAAATTATTATTAGGGGTACAACGCTCAGTGGTCTAGAGGCATGATTCCTGCTTTGGGTGCAGGAGGTCCCGGGTTCAATTCCCGGCTGAGCCCGTTTTAGTTTTACCCGATTTAAAAATTTGTGATACATATAAAACATCGAATTTGAAATTATTATTAATCGCACAAGGCTCAGTGGTCTAGAGGCATGATTCCTGCTTTGGGTGCAGGAGGTCCCGGGTTCAATTCCCGGCTGAGCCCGTTTTAGTTTTACCCGATTTAAAAATTTGTGATACATATAAAACATCGAATTTGATTTTATTATGATGGTACAAGGCTCAGTGGTCTAGAGGCATGATTCCTGCTTTGGGTGCAGGAGGTCCCGGGTTCAATTCCCGGCTGAGCCCGTTTTAGTTTTACCCGATTTAAAAATTTGTGATACATATAAAACATCGAATTTGAAATTATTATTAGGGTACAAGGCTCAGTGGTCTAGAGGCATGATTCCTGCTTTGGGTGCAGGAGGTCCCGGGTTCAATTCCCGGCTGAGCCCGTTTTAGTTTTACCCGATTTAAAAATTTGTGATACATATAAAACATCGAATTTGAATATATTATTTAAGTCACAAGGCTCAGTGGTCTAGAGGCATGATTCCTGCTTTGGGTGCAGGAGGTCCCGGGTTCAATTCCCGGCTGAGCCCGTTTTAGTTTTACCCGATTTAAAAATTTGTGATACATATAAAACATCGAATTTGATTTTATTATTATGGGTACAAGGCTCAGTGGTCTAGAGGCATGATTCCTGCTTTGGGTGCAGGAGGTCCCGGGTTCAATTCCCGGCTGAGCCCGTTTTAGTTTTACCCGATTTAAAAATTTGTGATATATATAAAACATCGAATTTGAAATTATTATTAATCCCACAAGGCTCAGTGGTCTAGAGGCATGATTCCTGCTTTGGGTGCAGGAGGTCCCGGGTTCAATTCCCGGCTGAGCCCGTTTTAGTTTTACCCGATTTAAAAATTTGTGATACATATAAAACATCGAATTTGAAATTATTATTAGGGGTACAAGGCTCAGTGGTCTAGAGGCATGATTCCTGCTTAGGGTGCAGGAGGTCCCGGGTTCAATTCCCGGCTGAGCCCGTTTTAGTTTTACCCGATTTAAAAATTTGTGATACATATAAAACATCGAATTTGAAATTATTATTAGGGGCACAAGGCTCAGTGGTCTAGAGGCATGATTCCTGCTTTGGGTGCAGGAGGTCCCGGGTTCAATTCCCGGCTGAGCCCGTTTTAGTTTTACCCGATTTAAAAATTTGTGATATATATAAAACATCGAATTTGAAATTATTATTAATCCCACAAGGCTCAGTGGTCTAGAGGCATGATTCCTGCTTTGGGTGCAGGAGGTCCCGGGTTCAATTCCCGGCTGAGCCCGTTTTAGTTTTACCCGATTTAAAAATTTGTGATACATATAAAACATCGAATTTGAAATTATTGTTAAAGAAACAAGGCTCAGTGGTCTAGAGGCATGATTCCTGCTTAGGGTGCAGGAGGTCCCGGGTTCAATTCCCGGCTGAGCCCGTTTTAGTTTTACCCGATTTAAAAATTTGTGATACATATAAAACATCGAATTTGAAATTATTATTTAAGTCACAAGGCTCAGTGGTCTAGAGGCATGATTCCTGCTTAGGGTGCAGGAGGTCCCGGGTTCAATTCCCGGCTGAGCCCGTTTTAGTTTTACCCGATTTAAAAATTTGTGATACATATAAAACATCGAATTTGAAATTATTATTAGGGGCACAAGGCTCAGTGGTCTAGAGGCATGATTCCTGCTTTGGGTGCAGGAGGTCCCGGGTTCAATTCCCGGCTGAGCCCGTTTTAGTTTTACCCGATTTAAAAATTTGTGATATATATAAAACATCGAATTTGAAATTATTATTAATCCCACAAGGCTCAGTGGTCTAGAGGCATGATTCCTGCTTTGGGTGCAGGAGGTCCCGGGTTCAATTCCCGGCTGAGCCCGTTTTAGTTTTACCCGATTTAAAAATTTGTGATATATATAAAATATCGAATTTGAAATTATTATTTAGCCCACAAGGCTCAGTGGTCTAGAGGCATGATTCCTGCTTTGGGTGCAGGAGGTCCCGGGTTCAATTCCCGGCTGAGCCCGTTTTAGTTTTACCCGATTTAAAAATTTGTGATATATATAAAACATCGAATTTGAAATTATTATTAGGGGCACAAGGCTCAGTGGTCTAGAGGCATGATTCCTGCTTTGGGTGCAGGAGGTCCCGGGTTCAATTCCCGGCTGAGCCCGTTTTAGTTTTACCCGATTTAAAAATTTGTGATACATATAAAACATCGAATTTGAAATTATTATTAATGCCACAAGGCTCAGTGGTCTAGAGGCATGATTCCTGCTTTGGGTGCAGGAGGTCCCGGGTTCAATTCCCGGCTGAGCCCGTTTTAGTTTTACCCGATTTAAAAATTTGTGATACATATAAAACATCGAATTTGAAATTATTAATAGCGTCACAAGGCTCAGTGGTCTAGAGGCATGATTCCTGCTTTGGGTGCAGGAGGTCCCGGGTTCAATTCCCGGCTGAGCCCGTTTTAGTTTTACCCGATTTAAAAATTTGTGATATATATAAAACATCGAATTTGAAATTATTATTAGGGGCACAAGGCTCAGTGGTCTAGAGGCATGATTCCTGCTTTGGGTGCAGGAGGTCCCGGGTTCAATTCCCGGCTGAGCCCGTTTTAGTTTTACCCGATTTAAAAATTTGTGATACATATAAAACATCGAATTTGAAATTATTATTAAGGGTACAAGGCTCAGTGGTCTAGAGGCATGATTCCTGCTTTGGGTGCAGGAGGTCCCGGGTTCAATTCCCGGCTGAGCCCGTTTTAGTTTTACTCGATTTAAAAATTTGTGATACATATAAAACATCGAATTCGAAATTATTATTAAGGGTACAAGGCTCAGTGGTCTAGAGGCATGATTCCTGCTTTGGGTGCAGGAGGTCCCGGGTTCAATTCCCGGCTGAGCCCGTTTTAGTTTTACCCGATTTAAAAATTTGTGATACATATAAAAAATGGAATTTGAAATTATTATTAGGTCCACAAGGCTCAGTGGTCTAGAGGCATGATTCCTGCTTTGGGTGCAGGAGGTCCCGGGTTCAATTCCCGGCTGAGCCCGTTTTAGTTTTACCCGATTTAAAAATTTGTGATACATATAAAACATCTAATTTGAAATTATTATTAGGTCCACAAGGCTCAGTGGTCTAGAGGCATGATTCCTGCTTTGGGTGCAGGAGGTCCCGGGTTCAATTCCCGGCTGAGCCCGTTTTAGTTTTACCCGATTTAAAAATTTGTGATAGATATAAAACATCGAATTTGAAATTATTATTAGGGTACAAGGCTCAGTGGTCTAGAGGCATGATTCCTGCTTTGGGTGCAGGAGGTCCCGGGTTCAATTCCCGGCTGAGCCCGTTTTAGTTTTACCCGATTTAAAAATTTGTGATACATATAGAACATCGAATTTGAAATTATTATTAGGCTACAAGGCTCAGTGGTCTAGAGGCATGATTCCTGCTTTGGGTGCAGGAGGTCCCGGGTTCAATTCCCGGCTGAGCCCGTTTTAGTTTTACCCGATTTAAAAATTTGTGATACATATAAAACATCGAATTTGAAATTATTATTAGGGTTACAAGGCTCAGTGGTCTAGAGGCATGATTCCTGCTTTGGGTGCAGGAGGTCCCGGGTTCAATTCCCGGCTGAGCCCGTTTTAGTTTTACCCGATTTAAAAACTTGTGATACATATAAAACATCAAATTTGTAATTATTATTAGGGTACAAGGCTCAGTGGTCTAGAGGCATGATTCCTGCTTTGGGTGCAGGAGGTCCCGGGTTCAATTCCCGGCTGAGCCCGTTTTAGTTTTACCCGATTTAAAAATTTGTGATACATATAAAACATCGAATTTGAAATTATTATTAGGGTACAAGGCTCAGTGGTCTAGAGGCATGATTCCTGCTTTGGGTGCAGGAGGTCCCGGGTTCAATTCCCGGCTGAGCCCGTTTTAGTTTTACCCGATTTAAAAATTTGTGATACATATAAAACATCGAATTTGAAATTAATATTGAGAGTACAAGGCTCAGTGGTCTAGAGGCATGATTCCTGCTTTGGGTGCAGGAGGTCCCGGGTTCAATTCCCGGCTGAGCCCGTTTTAGTTTTACCCGATTTAAAAATTTGTGATACATATAAAACATGGAATTTGAAATTATTATTTAGGCTACAAGGCTCAGTGGTCTAGAGGCATGATTCCTGCTTTGGGTGCAGGAGGTCCCGGGTTCAATTCCCGGCTGAGCCCGTTTTAGTTTTACCCGATTTAAAAATTTGTGATACATATAAAACATCGAATTTGAAATTATTATTAACCCCACAAGGCTCAGTGGTCTAGAGGCATGATTCCTGCTTTGGGTGCAGGAGGTCCCGGGTTCAATTCCCGGCTGAGCCCGTTTTAGTTTTACCCGATTTAAAAATTTGTGATACATATAAAACATCTAATTTGAAATTATTATTAAGGGTACAAGGCTCAGTGGTCTAGAGGCATGATTCCTGCTTTGGGTGCAGGAGGTCCCGGGTTCAATTCCCGGCTGAGCCCGTTTTAGTTTTACCCGATTTAAAAATTTGTGATACATATAAAACATCTAATTTGAAATTATTATTAGGCGTACAAGGCTCAGTGGTCTAGAGGCATGATTCCTGCTTTGGGTGCAGGAGGTCCCGGGTTCAATTCCCGGCTGAGCCCGTTTTAGTTTTACCCGATTTAAAAATTTGTGATACATATAAAACATCGAATTTGAAATTATTATTAGGGTCCACAAGGCTCAGTGGTCTAGAGGCATGATTCCTGCTTTGGGTGCAGGAGGTCCCGGGTTCAATTCCCGGCTGAGCCCGTTTTAGTTTTACCCGATTTAAAAATTTGTGATACATATAAATCATCAAATTTAAAAGTACTATTAGAGGTACAAGGCTCAGTGGTCTAGAGGCATGATTCCTGCTTTGGGTGCAGGAGGTCCCGGGTTCAATTCCCGGCTGAGCCCGTTTTAGTTTTACCCGATTTAAAAATTTGTGATACATATAAAACATCGAATTTGATTTTATTATTATGGGTACAAGGCTCAGTGGTCTAGAGGCATGATTCCTGCTTTGGGTGCAGGAGGTCCCGGGTTCAATTCCCGGCTGAGCCCGTTTTAGTTTTACCCGATTTAAAAATTTGTGATACATATAAAACATCGAATTTGAAATTATTATTAGGGGTACAAGGCTCAGTGGTCTAGAGGCATGATTCCTGCTTTGGGTGCAGGAGGTCCCGGGTTCAATTCCCGGCTGAGCCCGTTTTAGTTTTACCCGATTTAAAAATTTGTGATACATATAAAACATCGAATTTGAAATTATTATTAGGTGCACAAGGCTCAGTGGTCTAGAGGCATGATTCCTGCTTAGGGTGCAGGAGGTCCCGGGTTCAATTCCCGGCTGAGCCCGTTTTAGTTTTACCCGATTTAAAAATTTGTGATACATATAAAACATCGAATTTGAAATTATTATTAAGGGTACAAGGCTCAGTGGTCTAGAGGCATGATTCCTGCTTTGGGTGCAGGAGGTCCCGGGTTCAATTCCCGGCTGAGCCCGTTTTAGTTTTACCCGATTTAAAAATTTGTGATACATATAAAACATCGAATTTGAAATTATTAGTAGGGGTACAAGGCTCAGTGGTCTAGAGGCATGATTCCTGCTTTGGGTGCAGGAGGTCCCGGGTTCAATTCCCGGCTGAGCCCGTTTTAGTTTTACCCGATTTAAAAATTTGTGATACATATAAAACATCGAATTAGAAATTTTTGTAAATCCCACAAGGCTCAGTGGTCTAGAGGCATGATTCCTGCTTTGGGTGCAGGAGGTCCCGGGTTCAATTCCCGGCTGAGCCCGTTTTAGTTTTACCCGATTTAAAAATTTGTGATACATATAAAACATCGAATTTGATTTTATTATTATGGGTACAAGGCTCAGTGGTCTAGAGGCATGATTCCTGCTTTGGGTGCAGGAGGTCCCGGGTTCAATTCCCGGCTGAGCCCGTTTTAGTTTTACCCGATTTAAAAATTTGTGATACATATAAAACATCGATTTTAAATTAATTAATAGCGTCACAAGGCTCAGTGGTCTAGAGGCATGATTCCTGCTTTGGGTGCAGGAGGTCCCGGGTTCAATTCCCGGCTGAGCCCGTTTTAGTTTTACCCGATTTAAAAATTTGTGATACATATAAAACATCGAATTTGAAATTATTATTAGGGGTACAAGGCTCAGTGGTCTAGAGGCATGATTCCTGCTTTGGGTGCAGGAGGTCCCGGGTTCAATTCCCGGCTGAGCCCGTTTTAGTTTTACCCGATTTAAAAATTTGTGATACATATAAAACATCGAATTTGAAATTATTATTAGGGTTACAAGGCTCAGTGGTCTAGAGGCATGATTCCTGCTTTGGGTGCAGGAGGTCCCGGGTTCAATTCCCGGCTGAGCCCGTTTTAGTTTTACCCGATTTAAAAATTTGTGATACATATAAAACATCGATTATGAAATAATTAATAGCGTCACAAGGCTCAGTGGTCTAGAGGCATGATTCCTGCTTTGGGTGCAGGAGGTCCCGGGTTCAATTCCCGGCTGAGCCCGTTTTAGTTTTACCCGATTTAAAAATTTGTGATACATATAAAACATATAATTTGAAATTATTATTAGGGGCACAAGGCTCAGTGGTCTAGAGGCATGATTCCTGCTTAGGGTGCAGGAGGTCCCGGGTTCAATTCCCGGCTGAGCCCGTTTTAGTTTTACCCGATTTAAAAATTTGTGATACATATAAAACATCGAATTTGAAATTATTATTAGGGGTACAAGGCTCAGTGGTCTAGAGGCATGATTCCTGCTTTGGGTGCAGGAGGTCCCGGGTTCAATTCCCGGCTGAGCCCGTTTTAGTTTTACCCGATTTAAAAATTTGTGATACATATAAAACATCGAATTTGATTTTATTATTATGGTACAAGGCTCAGTGGTCTAGAGGCATGATTCCTGCTTGGGGTGCAGGAGGTCCCGGGTTCAATTCCCGGCTGAGCCCGTTTTAGTTTTACCCGATTTAAAAATTTGTGATACATATAAAACATCGAATTTGAAATTATTATTAGGGTACAAGGCTCAGTGGTCTAGAGGCATGATTCCTGCTTTGGGTGCAGGAGGTCCCGGGTTCAATTCCCGGCTGAGCCCGTTTTAGTTTTACCCGATTTAAAAATTTGTGATACATATAAAACATCGAATTTGAAATTATTGTTAATCGCACAAGGCTCAGTGGTCTAGAGGCATGATTCCTGCTTTGGGTGCAGGAGGTCCCGGGTTCAATTCCCGGCTGAGCCCGTTTTAGTTTTACCCGATTTAAAAATTTGTGATACATATAAAACATCGAATTTGAAATTATTATTAGGAGTACAAGGCTCAGTGGTCTAGAGGCATGATTCCTGCTTTGGGTGCAGGAGGTCCCGGGTTCAATTCCCGGCTGAGCCCGTTTTAGTTTTACCAGATTTAAAAATTTGTGATATATATAAAACATCGAATTTGAAATTATTATTAGGGGTACAAGGCTCAGTGGTCTAGAGGCATGATTCCTGCTTTGGGTGCAGGAGGTCCCGGGTTCAATTCCCGGCTGAGCCCGTTTTAGTTTTACCCGATTTAAAAATTTGTGATACATATAAAACATCGAATTTGAAATTATTATTAGAGGCACAAGGCTCAGTGGTCTAGAGGCATGATTCCTGCTTTGGGTGCAGGAGGTCCCGGGTTCAATTCCCGGCTGAGCCCGTTTTAGTTTTACCCGATTTAAAAATTTGTGATACATATAAAACATCGAATTTGAAATTATTATTAGGGGTACAAGGCTCAGTGGTCTAGAGGCATGATTCCTGCTTTGGGTGCAGGAGGTCCCGGGTTCAATTCCCGGCTGAGCCCGTTTTAGTTTTACCCGATTTAAAAATTTGTGATACATATAAAACATCGAATTTGAAATTATTATTAATCCCACAAGGCTCAGTGGTCTAGAGGCATGATTCCTGCTTTGGGTGCAGGAGGTCCCGGGTTCAATTCCCGGCTGAGCCCGTTTTAGTTTTACCCGATTTAAAAATTTGTGATACATATAAAACATCGAATTTGAAATTATTATTAGGGGTACAAGGCTCAGTGGTCTAGAGGCATGATTCCTGCTTTGGGTGCAGGAGGCCCCGGTTCAATTCCCGGCTGAGCCCGTTTTAGTTTTACCCGATTTAAAAATTTGTGATACATATAAAACATCGAATTTGAAATTATTATTAGGGGTACAAGGCTCAGTGGTCTAGAGGCATGATTCCTGCTTTGGGTGCAGGAGGTCCCGGGTTCAATTCCCGGCTGAGCCCGTTTTAGTTTTACCCGATTTAAAAATTTGTGATACATATAAAACATCGAATTTGAAATTATTATTTAGGCTACAAGGCTCAGTGGTCTAGAGGCATGATTCCTGCTTTGGGTGCAGGAGGTCCCGGGTTCAATTCCCGGCTGAGCCCGTTTTAGTTTTACCCGATTTAAAAATTTGTGATACATATAAAACATTGAATTTGAAATTATTATTAAGGGTACATGGCTCAGTGGTCTAGAGGCATGATTCCTGCTTTGGGTGCAGGAGGTCCCGGGTTCAATTCCCGGCTGAGCCCGTTTTAGTTTTACCCGATTTAAAAATTATATATATATACTAACAACGAATTTGAAATTATTATTTAGGCTACAAGGCTCAGTGGTCTAGAGGCATGATTCCTGCTTAGGGTGCAGGAGGTCCCGGGTTCAATTCCCGGCTGAGCCCGTTTTAGTTTTACCCGATTTAAAAATTTGTGATACATATAAAACATCGAATTTGAAATTATTATTAGGGGTACAAGGCTCAGTGGTCTAGAGGCATGATTCCTGCTTTGGGTGCAGGAGGTCCCGGGTTCAATTCCCGGCTGAGCCCGTTTTAGTTTTACCCGATTTAAAAATTTGTGATACATATAAAACATCGAATTTGAAATTATTATTAGGCTACAAGGCTCAGTGGTCTAGAGGCATGATTCCTGCTTAGGGTGCAGGAGGTCCCGGGTTCAATTCCCGGCTGAGCCCGTTTTAGTTTTACCCGATTTAAAAATTTGTGATACATATAAAACATCGAATTTGAAATTATTATTAGGGGTACAAGGCTCAGTGGTCTAGAGGCATGATTCCTGCTTTGGGTGCAGGAGGTCCCGGGTTCAATTCCCGGCTGAGCCCGTTTTAGTTTTACCCGATTTAAAAATTTGTGATACATATAAAACATCGAATTTGAAATTATTATTAGGGGTACAAGGCTCAGTGGTCTAGAGGCATGATTCCTGCTTTGGGTGCAGGAGGTCCCGGGTTCAATTCCCGGCTGAGCCCGTTTTAGTTTTACCCGATTTAAAAATTTGTGATACATATAAAACATCGAATTTGAAATTATTATTAGGGGTACAAGGCTCAGTGGTCTAGAGGCATGATTCCTGCTTTGGGTGCAGGAGGTCCCGGGTTCAATTCCCGGCTGAACCCGTTTTAGTTTTACCCGATTTAAAAATATGTGATACATATAAAACATCGAATTTGAAATTATTATTACGGGTACAAGGCTCAGTGGTCTAGAGGCATGATTCCTGCTTTGGGTGCAGGACGTCCCGGGTTCAATTCCCGGCTGAGCCCGTTTTAGTTTTACCCGATTTAAAAATTTGTGATACATATAAAACATCGAATTTGAAATTATTATTAGGGGTACAAGGCTCAGTGGTCTAGAGGCATGATTCCTGCTTTGGGTGCAGGAGGTCCCGGGTTCAATTCCCGGCTGAGCCCGTTTTAGTTTTACCCGATTTAAAAATTTGTGATACATATAAAACATCGAATTTGAAATTATTATTGAGAGTACAAGGCTCAGTGGTCTAGAGGCATGATTCCTGCTTTGGGTGCAGGAGGTCCCGGGTTCAATTCCCGGCTGAGCCCGTTTTAGTTTTACCCGATTTAAAAATTTGTGATACATATAAAACATCGAATTTGAAATTATTATTAGGGGTACAAGGCTCAGTGGTCTAGAGGCATGATTCCTGCTTTGGGTGCAGGAGGTCCCGGGTTCAATTCCCGGCTGAACCCGTTTTAGTTTTACCCGATTTAAAAATTTGTGATACATATAAAACATCGAATTTGAAATTATTATTAGGGGTACAAGGCTCAGTGGTCTAGAGGCATGATTCCTGCTTTGGGTGCAGGAGGTCCCGGGTTCAATTCCCGGCTGAGCCCGTTTTAGTTTTACCCGATTTAAAAATTTGTGATACATATAAAACATCGAATTTGAAATTATTATTAGGGTACAAGGCTCAGTGGTCTAGAGGCATGATTCCTGCTTTGGGTGCAGGAGGTCCCGTGTTCAATTCCCGGCTGAGACCGTTTTAGTTTTACCCGATTTAAAAATTTGTGATACATATAAAACATCGAATTTGAAATTATTATTAGGGGTACAAGGCTCAGTGGTCTAGAGGCATGATTCCTGCTTTGGGTGCAGGAGGTCCCGGGTTCAATTCCCGGCTGAACCCGTTTTAGTTTTACCCGATTTAAAAATTTGTGATACATATAAAACATCGAATTTGAAATTATTATTAGTGGTACAAGGCTCAGTGGTCTAGAGGCATGATTCCTGCTTTGGGTGCAGGAGGTCCCGGGTTCAATTCCCGGCTGAGCCCGTTTTAGTTTTACCCGATTTAAAAATTTGTGATACATATAAAACATCGAATTTGAAATTATTATTAGGGGTACAAGGCTCAGTGGTCTAGAGGCATGATTCCTGCTTTGGGTGCAGGAGGTCCCGGGTTCAATTCCCGGCTGAGCCCGTTTTAGTTTTACCCGATTTAAAAATTTGTGATACATATAAAACATCGAATTTGAAATTATTATTAGGGGTACAAGGCTCAGTGGTCTAGAGGCATGATTCCTGCTTTGGGTGCAGGAGGTCCCGGGTTCAATTCCCGGCTGAGCCCGTTTTAGTTTTACCCGATTTAAAAATTTGTGATACATATAAAACATCGAATTTGAAATTATTATTAGGGGTACAAGGCTCAGTGGTCTAGAGGCATGATTCCTGCTTTGGGTG
Organism: Eucriotettix oculatus; assembly: GCA_034510155.1. Classification (NCBI taxonomy): domain Eukaryota; kingdom Metazoa; phylum Arthropoda; class Insecta; order Orthoptera; family Tetrigidae; genus Eucriotettix; species Eucriotettix oculatus. The sequence goes on along the minus strand of JAEMUL010000035.1, from coordinate 21,215 downwards.
CAGGAGGTCCCGGGTTCAATTCCCGGCTGAGCCCGTTTTAGTTTTACCCGATTTAAAAATTTGTGATACATATAAAACATCGAATTTGAAATTATTATTAGGGGTACAAGGCTCAGTGGTCTAGAGGCATGATTCCTGCTTTGGGTGCAGGAGGTCCCGGGTTCAATTCCCGGCTGAGCCCGTTTTAGTTTTACCCGATTTAAAAATTTGTGATACATATAAAACATCGAATTTGAAATTATTATTAGGGTACAAGGCTCAGTGGTCTAGAGGCATGATTCCTGCTTTGGGTGCAGGAGGTCCCGGGTTCAATTCCCGGCTGAACCCGTTTTAGTTTTACCAGATTTAAAAATTTGTGATATATATAAAACATCGAATTTGAAATTATTATTAGGGGTACAAGGCTCAGTGGTCTAGAGGCATGATTCCTGCTTTGGCTGCAGGAGGTCCCGGGTTCAATTCCCGGCTGAGCCCGTTTTAGTTTTACCCGATTTAAAAATTTGTGATACATATAAAACATCGAATTTGAAATTATTATTAGGGGTACAAGGCTCAGTGGTCTAGAGGCATTATTCATGCTTTGGGTGTAGGAGGTCCCGGGTTCAATTCCCGGCTGAACCCGTTTTAGTTTTACCCGATTTAAAAATTTGTGATACATATAAAACATCGAATTTGAAATTATTATTAGGGGTACAAGGCTCAGTGGTCTAGAGGCATGATTCCTGCTTTGGGTGCAGGAGGTCCCGGGTTCAATTCCCGGCTAACCCCGTTTTAGTTTTACCCGATTTAAAAATTTGTGATACATATAAAACATCGAATTTGAAATTATTATTAGGGGTACAAGGCTCAGTGGTCTAGAGGCATGATTCCTGCTTTGGGTGCAGGAGGTCCCGGGTTCAATTCCCGGCTGAGCCCGTTTTAGTTTTACCCGATTTAAAAATTTGTGATACATACACAACAACAAATTTGAAATTATTATTAGGGGTACAAGGCTCAGTGGTCTAGAGGCATGATTCCTGCTTTCGGTGCAGGAGGTCCCGGGTTCAATTCCCGGCTGAACCCGTTTTAGTTTTACCCGATTTAAAAATTTGTGATACATATAAAACATCGAATTTGAAATTATTATTAGGGGTACAAGGCTCAGTGGTCTAGAGGCATGATTCCTGCTTTGGGTGCAGGAGGTCCCGGGTTCAATTCCCGGCTGAGCCCGTTTTAGTTTTACCCGATTTAAAAATTTGTGATACATATAAAACATCAAATTTGAAATTATTATTTAGGGTACAAGGCTCAGTGGTCTAGAGGCATGATTCCTGCTTTGGGTGCAGGAGGTCCCGGGTTCAATTCCCGGCTGAACCCGTTTTAGTTTTACCCGATTTAAAAAATTTGTGATACATATACAACATCAAATTTGAAATTATTGTTAAGGAACAAGGCTCAGTGGTCTAGAGGCATGATTCCTGCTTTGGGTGCAGGAGGTCCCGGGTTCAATTCCCGGCTGAACCCGTTTTAGTTTTACCCGATTTAAAAATTTGTGATACATATAAAACATCGAATTTGAAATTATTATTAGGGGTACAAGGCTCAGTGGTCTAGAGGCATGATTCCTGCTTTGGGTGCAGGAGGTCCCGGGTTCAATTCCCGGCTGAGCCCGTTTTAGTTTTACCCGATTTAAAAATTTGTGATACATATAAAACATGGAATTTGAAATTATTATTAGGGGTACAAGGCTCAGTGGTCTAGAGGCATGATTCCTGCTTTGGGTGCAGGAGGTCCCGGGTTCAATTCCCGGCTGAACCCGTTTTAGTTTTACCCGATTTAAAAATTTGTGATACATATAAAACATTGAATTTGAAATTATTTATAAGGGTACAAGGCTCAGTGGTCTAGAGGCATGATTCCTGCTTTGGGTTCAGGAGGTCCCGGGTTCAATTCCCTTCTGAACCCGTTTTAGTTTTACCCGATTTAAAAATTTGTGATACATATAAAACATCAAATTTGAAATTATTATTAGGGGTACAAGGCTCAGTGGTCTAGAGGCATGATTCCTGCTTTGGGTGCAGGAGGTCCCGGGTTCAATTCCCGGCTGAGCCCGTTTTAGTTTTACCCGATTTAAAAATTTGTGATACATATAAAACATCAAATTTGAAATTATTATTATGGGTACAAGGCTCAGTGGTCTAGAGGCATTATTCATGCTTTATTTTCAGGAGGTCCCGGGCTCAATTCCCGGCTGAGCCCGTTTTAGTTTTACCAGATTTAAAAATTTGTGATATATATAAACATCAATTTGAAATTATTATTAGGTGTACAAGGCTCAGTGGTCTAGAGGCATTATTCATGCTTTATTTTCAGGAGGTCCCGGGCTCAATTCCCGGCTGAGCCCGTTTTAGTTTTACCAGATTTAAAAATTTGTGATACATATAAAACATCGAATTTGAAATTATTATTAGGGGTACAAGGCTCAGTGGTCTAGAGGCATGATTCCTGCTTTGGGTGCAGGAGGTCCCGGGTTCAATTCCCGGCTGAGCCCGTTTTAATTTTACCCGATTTAAAAATATGTGATATATATAAAACATCGAATTTGAAATTATTATTAGGGGTACAAGGCTCAGTGGTCTAGAGGCATGATTCCTGCTTTGGGTGCAGGAGGTCCCGGGTTCAATTCCCGGCTGAGCCCGTTTTAGTTTTACCCGATTTAAAAATTTGTGATATATATAAAACATCGAATTTGAAATTATTATTAGGGGTACAAGGCTCAGTGGTCTAGAGGCATGATTCCTGCTTTGGGTGCAGGAGGTCCCGGGTTCAATTCCCTGCTGAACCCGTTTTAGTTTTACCCGATTTAAAAATTTGTGATACATATAAAACATCGAATTTGAAATTATTATTAGGGGTACAAGGCTCAGTGGTCTAGAGGCATGATTCCTGCTTTGGGTGCAGGAGGTCCCGGGTTCAATTCCCTGCTGAACCCGTTTTAGTTTTACCTTGATTTAAAATTTGTGATATATATAAAACATCGAATTTGAAATTATTATTAGGGGTACAAGGCTCAGTGGTCTAGAGGCATGATTCCTGCTTTGGGTGCAGGAGGTCCCGGGTTCAATTCCTGGCTGACCCGTTTTAGTTTTACCCGATTTAAAAATTTGTGATACATATAAAACATCGAATTTGAAATTATTATTATGGGCACAAGGCTCAGTGGTCTAGAGGCATGATTCCTGCTTTGGGTGCAGGAGGTCCCGGGTTCAATTCCTGGCTGAGCCCGTTTTAGTTTTACCGATTTAAAAATATGTGATACATATAAAACACTCGAATTTGAAATTATTATTAGGGGTACAAGGCTCAGTGGTCTAGAGGCATGATTCCTGCTTTGGGTGCAGGAGGTCCCGGGTTCAATTCCCTGCTGAGCCCGTTTTAATTTTACCCGATTTAAAATTTGTGATATATATAAAACATCGAATTTGAAATTATTATTAGGGGTACAAGGCTCAGTGGTCTAGAGGCATGATTCCTGCTTTGGGTGCAGGAGGTCCCGGGTTCAATTCCCTGCTGAGCCCGTTTTAGTTTTACCCGATTTAAAAATTTGTGATACATATAAAACATCAAATTTGAAATTATTATTAGGGGTACAAGGCTCAGTGGTCTAGAGGCATGATTTCTGCTTAGGGTGCAGGAGGTCCTGGGTTCAATTCCGGCTGAGCCCGTTTTAGTTTTACTCGATTTAAAAATTTGTGATACATATAAAACATCGAATTTGAAATTATTATTAGGGGTACAAGGCTCAGTGGTCTAGAGGCATGATTCCTGCTTTGGGTGCAGGAGGTCCCGGGTTCAATTCCCGGCTGACCCGTTTTAGTTTTACCCGATTTAAAAATTTGTGATACATATAAAACATCAAAATTTGAAATTATTCGTAGGGGTACAAGGCTCAGTGGTCTAGAGGCATGATTCCTGCTTAGGGTGCAGGAGGTCCCGGGTTCAATTCCCGGCTAAACCCGTTTTAGTTTTACCCGATTTAAAAATTTGTGATACATATAAAACATCGAATTTGAAATTATTATTAGGGGTACAAGGCTCAGTGGTCTAGAGGCATGATTCCTGCTTTGGGTGCAGGAGGTCCCGGGTTCAATTCCCGGCTGAGCCCGTTTTAGTTTTACCCGATTTAAAAATTTGTGATACATATAAAACATCGAATTTGAAATTATTATTAGGGGTACAAGGCTCAGTGGTCTAGAGGCATGATTCCTGCTTTGGGTGCAGGAGGTCCCGGGTTCAATTCCCGGCTGAGCCCGTTTTAGTTTTACCCGATTTAAAAATTTGTGATACATATAAAACATCGAATTTGAAATTATTATTAGGGGTACAAGGCTCAGTGGTCTAGAGGCATGATTCCTGCTTTGGGTGCAGGAGGTCCCGGGTTCAATTCCCGGCTGAGCCCGTTTTAGTTTTACCCGATTTAAAAATATGTGATACATATAAAACATCGAATTTGAAATTATTATTAGGGGTACAAGGCTCAGTGGTCTAGAGGCATGATTCCTGCTTTGGGTGCAGGAGGTCCCGGGTTCAATTCCCGGCTGAGCCCGTTTTAGTTTTACCCGATTTAAAAATTTGTGATACATATAAAACATCGAATTTGAAATTATTATTAGGGGTACAAGGCTCAGTGGTCTAGAGGCATGATTCCTGCTTTGGGTGCAGGAGGTCCCGGGTTCAATTCCCGGCTGAGCCCGTTTTAGTTTTACCCGATTTAAAAATTTGTGATACATATAAAACATCGAATTTGAAATTATTATTAGGGGTACAAGGCTCAGTGGTCTAGAGGCATGATTCCTGCTTTGGGTGCAGGAGGTCCCGGGTTCAATTCCCGGCTGAGCCCGTTTTAGTTTTACCCGATTTAAAAATTTGTGATACATATAAAACATCGAATTTGAAATTATTATTAGGGGTACAAGGCTCAGTGGTCTAGAGGCATGATTCCTGCTTTGGGTGCAGGAGGTCCCGGGTTCAATTCCCGGCTGAGCCCGTTTTAGTTTTACCCGATTTAAAAATTTGTGATACATATAAAACATCGAATTTGAAATTATTATTAGGGGTACAAGGCTCAGTGGTCTAGAGGCATGATTCCTGCTTTTGGTGCAGGAGGTCCCGGGTTCAATTCCCGGCTGAGCCCGTTTTAGTTTTACCCGATTTAAAAATATGTGATACATATAAAACATCGAATTTGAAATTATTATTAGGGGTACAAGGCTCAGTGGTCTAGAGGCATGATTCCTGCTTTGGGTGCAGGAGGTCCCGGGTTCAATTCCCGGCTGAGCCCGTTTTAGTTTTACCCGATTTAAAAATTTGTGATACATATAAAACATCGAATTCGAAATTATTATTAGAGGTACAAGGCTCAGTGGTCTAGAGGCATGATTTCTGCTTAGGGTGCAGGAGGTCCTGGGTTCAATTCCCGGCTGAGCCCGTTTTAGTTTTACCCGATTTAAAAATTTGTGATACATATAAAACATCGAATTTGAAATTATTATTAGGGGTACAAGGCTCAGTGGTCTAGAGGCATGATTCCTGCTTTGGGTGCAGGAGGTCCCGGGTTCAATTCCCGGCTGAGCCCGTTTTAGTTTTACCCGATTTAAAAATTTGTGATACATATAAAACATCGAATTTGAAATTATTATTAGGGGTACAAGGCTCAGTGGTCTAGAGGCATGATTCCTGCTTAGGGTGCAGGAGGTCCCGGGTTCAATTCCCGGCTGAGCCCGTTTTAGTTTTACCCGATTTAAAAATTTGTGATACATATAAAACATCGAATTTGAAATTATTATTAGGGGTACAAGGCTCAGTGGTCTAGAGGCATGATTCCTGCTTTGGGTGCAGGAGGTCCCGGGTTCAATTCCCGGCTGAGCCCGTTTTAGTTTTACCCGATTTAAAAATTTGTGATACATATAAAACATCGAATTTGAAATTATTATTAGGGGTACAAGGCTCAGTGGTCTAGAGGCATGATTCCTGCTTTGGGTGCAGGAGGTCCCGGGTTCAATTCCCGGCTGAGCCCGTTTTAGTTTTACCCGATTTAAAAATTTGTGATACATATAAAACATCGAATTCGAAATTATTATTAGAGGTACAAGGCTCAGTGGTCTAGAGGCATGATTCCTGCTTTGGGTGCAGGAGGTCCCGGGTTCAATTCCCGGCTGAGCCCGTTTTAGTTTTACCCGATTTAAAAATTTGTGATACATATAAAACATCGAATTTGAAATTATTATTAGGGGTACAAGGCTCAGTGGTCTAGAGGCATGATTCCTGCTTTGGGTGCAGGAGGTCCCGGGTTCAATTCCCGGCTGAGCCCGTTTTAGTTTTACCCGATTTAAAAATTTGTGATACATATAAAACATCGAATTTGAAATTATTATTAGGGGTACAAGGCTCAGTGGTCTAGAGGCATGATTCCTGCTTTGGGTGCAGGAGGTCCCGGGTTCAATTCCCGGCTGAGCCCGTTTTAGTTTTACCCGATTTAAAAATTTGTGATACATATAAAACATCGAATTTGAAATTATTATTAGGGGTACAAGGCTCAGTGGTCTAGAGGCATGATTCCTGCTTTGGGTGCAGGAGGTCCCGGGTTCAATTCCCGGCTGAGCCCGTTTTAGTTTTACCCGATTTAAAAATTTGTGATACATATAAAACATCGAATTTGAAATTATTGTAAATACAAGGCTCAGTGGTCTAGAGGCATGATTCCTGCTTTGGGTGCAGGAGGTCCCGGGTTCAATTCCCGGCTGAGCCCGTTTTAGTTTTACCCGATTTAAAAATTTGTGATACATATAAAACATCGAATTTGAAATTATTATTAGGGGTACAAGGCTCAGTGGTCTAGAGGCATGATTCCTGCTTTGGGTGCAGGAGGTCCCGGGTTCAATTCCCGGCTGAGCCCGTTTTAGTTTTACCCGATTTAAAAATTTGTGATACATATAAAACATCGAATTTGAAATTATTATTAGGGGTACAAGGCTCAGTGGTCTAGAGGCATGATTCCTGCTTTGGGTGCAGGAGGTCCCGGGTTCAATTCCCGGCTGAGCCCGTTTTAGTTTTACCCGATTTAAAAATTTGTGATACATATAAAACATCGAATTTGAAATTATTATTAGGGGTACAAGGCTCAGTGGTCTAGAGGCATGATTCCTGCTTTGGGTGCAGGAGGTCCCGGGTTCAATTCCCGGCTGAGCCCGTTTTAGTTTTACCCGATTTAAAAATATGTGATACATATAAAACATCGAATTTGAAATTTTTATTAGGCTACAAGGCTCAGTGGTCTAGAGGCATGATTCCTGCTTTGGGTGCAGGAGGTCCCGGGTTCAATTCCCGGCTGAGCCCGTTTTAGTTTTACCCGATTTAAAAATTTGTGATACATATAAAACATCGAATTTGAAATTATTATTAGGGGTACAAGGCTCAGTGGTCTAGAGGCATGATTCCTGCTTTGGGTGCAGGAGGTCCCGGGTTCAATTCCCGGCTGAGCCCGTTTTAGTTTTACCCGATTTAAAAATTTGTGATACATATAAAACATCGAATTTGAAATTATTAGTAGGGGTACAAGGCTCAGTGGTCTAGAGGCATGATTCCTGCTTTGGGTGCAGGAGGTCCCGGGTTCAATTCCCGGCTGAGCCCGTTTTAGTTTTACCCGATTTAAAAATTTGTGATACATATAAAACATCGAATTTGATTTTATTATTATGGGTACAAGGCTCAGTGGTCTAGAGGCATGATTCCTGCTTTGGGTGCAGGAGGTCCCGGGTTCAATTCCCGGCTGAGCCCGTTTTAGTTTTACCCGATTTAAAAATTTGTGATACATATAAAACATCAAATTTGAAATTTTTGTAAATCACACAAGGCTCAGTGGTCTAGAGGCATGATTCCTGCTTTGGGTGCAGGAGGTCCCGGGTTCAATTCCCGGCTGAGCCCGTTTTAGTTTTACCCGATTTAAAAATTTGTGATACATATAAAACATCGAATTTGAAATTATTATTAGGGGTACAAGGCTCAGTGGTCTAGAGGCATGATTCCTGCTTTGGGTGCAGGAGGTCCCGGGTTCAATTCCCGGCTGAGCCCGTTTTAGTTTTACCCGATTTAAAAATTTGTGATACATATAAAACATTGAATTTGAAATTTTTATTAGTCCCACAAGGCTCAGTGGTCTAGAGGCATGATTCCTGCTTAGGGTGCAGGAGGTCCCGGGTTCAATTCCCGGCTGAGCCCGTTTTAGTTTTACCCGATTTAAAAATTTGTGATACATATAAAACATCTAATTTGAAATTATTATTAGGGTACAAGGCTCAGTGGTCTAGAGGCATGATTCCTGCTTTGGGTGCAGGAGGTCCCGGGTTCAATTCCCGGCTGAGCCCGTTTTAGTTTTACCCGATTTAAAAATTTGTGATACATATAAAACATCGAATTTGAAATTTTTATTAGATTACAAGGCTCAGTGGTCTAGAGGCATGATTCCTGCTTTGGGTGCAGGAGGTCCCGGGTTCAATTCCCGGCTGAGCCCGTTTTAGTTTTACCCGATTTAAAAATTTGTGATACATATAAAACATCGAATTTGAAATTATTATTAGAGTACAAGGCTCAGTGGTCTAGAGGCATGATTCCTGCTTTGGGTGCAGGAGGTCCCGGGTTCAATTCCCGGCTGAGCCCGTTTTAGTTTTACCCGATTTAAAAATTTGTGATACATATAAAACATTGAATTTGAAATTTTTATTAGTCCCACAAGGCTCAGTGGTCTAGAGGCATGATTCCTGCTTAGGGTGCAGGAGGTCCCGGGTTCAATTCCCGGCTGAGCCCGTTTTAGTTTTACCCGATTTAAAAATTTGTGATACATATAAAACATCGAATTTGAAATTATTATTAGGTGTACAAGGCTCAGTGGTCTAGAGGCATGATTCCTGCTTAGGGTGCAGGAGGTCCCGGGTTCAATTCCCGGCTGAGCCCGTTTTAGTTTTACCCGATTTAAAAATTTGTGATACATATAAAACATCGAATTTGAAATTATTATTAGGGGTACAAGGCTCAGTGGTCTAGAGGCATGATTCCTGCTTTGGGTGCAGGAGGTCCCGGGTTCAATTCCCGGCTGAGCCCGTTTTAGTTTTACCCGATTTAAAAATTTGTGATACATATAAAACATCGAATTTGAAATTATTATTAGGGTACAAGGCTCAGTGGTCTAGAGGCATGATTCCTGCTTTGGGTGCAGGAGGTCCCGGGTTCAATTCCCGGCTGAGCCCGTTTTAGTTTTACCCGATTTAAAAATTTGTGATACATATAAAACATCGAATTTGAAATTATTATTAGGGGTACAAGGCTCAGTGGTCTAGAGGCATGATTCCTGCTTAGGGTGCAGGAGGTCCCGGGTTCAATTCCCGGCTGAGCCCGTTTTAGTTTTACCCGATTTAAAAATTTGTGATACATATAAAACATCGAATTTGAAATTTTTATTAATCCCACAAGGCTCAGTGGTCTAGAGGCATGATTCCTGCTTTGGGTGCAGGAGGTCCCGGGTTCAATTCCCGGCTGAGCCCGTTTTAGTTTTACCCGATTTAAAAATTTGTGATACATATAAAACATTGAATTTGAAATTTTTATTAATCCCACAAGGCTCAGTGGTCTAGAGGCATGATTCCTGCTTAGGGTGCAGGAGGTCCCGGGTTCAATTCCCGGCTGAGCCCGTTTTAGTTTTACCCGATTTAAAAATTTGTGATACATATAAAACATCGAATTTGAAATTATTATTAGGGGTACAAGGCTCAGTGGTCTAGAGGCATGATTCCTGCTTAGGGTGCAGGAGGTCCCGGGTTCAATTCCCGGCTGAGCCCGTTTTAGTTTTACCCGATTTAAAAATTTGTGATACATATAAAACATCGAATTTGAAATTATTATTAGGGGTACAAGGCTCAGTGGTCTAGAGGCATGATTCCTGCTTTGGGTGCAGGAGGTCCCGGGTTCAATTCCCGGCTGAGCCCGTTTTAGTTTTACCCGATTTAAAAATTTGTGATACATATAAAACATCGAATTTGAAATTATTATTAGGGGTACAAGGCTCAGTGGTCTAGAGGCATGATTCCTGCTTTGGGTGCAGGAGGTCCCGGGTTCAATTCCCGGCTGAGCCCGTTTTAGTTTTACCCGATTTAAAAATTTGTGATACATATAAAACATCGAATTTGAAATTATTAGTAGTCCCACAAGGCTCAGTGGTCTAGAGGCATGATTCCTGCTTTGGGTGCAGGAGGTCCCGGGTTCAATTCCCGGCTGAGCCCGTTTTAGTTTTACCCGATTTAAAAATTTGTGATACATATAAAACATCGAATTTGAAATTATTAGTAGGGGTACAAGGCTCAGTGGTCTAGAGGCATGATTCCTGCTTTGGGTGCAGGAGGTCCCGGGTTCAATTCCCGGCTGAGCCCGTTTTAGTTTTACCCGATTTAAAAATTTGTGATACATATAAAACATCGAATTTGAAATTTTTATTAGGGTCACAAGGCTCAGTGGTCTAGAGGCATGATTCCTGCTTTGGGTGCAGGAGGTCCCGGGTTCAATTCCCGGCTGAGCCCGTTTTAGTTTTACCCGATTTAAAAATTTGTGATACATATAAAACATTGAATTTGAAATTATTAGTAGGGGTACAAGGCTCAGTGGTCTAGAGGCATGATTCCTGCTTTGGGTGCAGGAGGTCCCGGGTTCAATTCCCGGCTGAGCCCGTTTTAGTTTTACCCGATTTAAAAATTTGTGATACATATAAAACATTGAATTTGAAATTTTTATTAATCCCACAAGGCTCAGTGGTCTAGAGGCATGATTCCTGCTTTGGGTGCAGGAGGTCCCGGGTTCAATTCCCGGCTGAGCCCGTTTTAGTTTTACCCGATTTAAAAATTTGTGATACATATAAAACATCGAATTTGAAATTATTATTAGGGGCACAAGGCTCAGTGGTCTAGAGGCATGATTCCTGCTTTGGGTGCAGGAGGTCCCGGGTTCAATTCCCGGCTGAGCCCGTTTTAGTTTTACCCGATTTAAAAATTTGTGATACATATAAAACATTGAATTTGAAATTATTATTATGGGTACAAGGCTCAGTGGTCTAGAGGCATGATTCCTGCTTTGGGTGCAGGAGGTCCCGGGTTCAATTCCCGGCTGAGCCCGTTTTAGTTTTACCCGATTTAAAAATTTGTGATACATATAAAACATCGAATTTGAAATTATTATTAGGGTACAAGGCTCAGTGGTCTAGAGGCATGATTCCTGCTTTGGGTGCAGGAGGTCCCGGGTTCAATTCCCGGCTGAGCCCGTTTTAGTTTTACCCGATTTAAAAATTTGTGATACATATAAAACATCGAATTTGAAATTATTATTAGTCCCACAAGGCTCAGTGGTCTAGAGGCATGATTCCTGCTTAGGGTGCAGGAGGTCCCGGGTTCAATTCCCGGCTGAGCCCGTTTTAGTTTTACCCGATTTAAAAATTTGTGATACATATAAAACATTGAATTTGAAATTATTATTAGTCCCACAAGGCTCAGTGGTCTAGAGGCATGATTCCTGCTTTGGGTGCAGGAGGTCCCGGGTTCAATTCCCGGCTGAGCCCGTTTTAGTTTTACCCGATTTAAAAATTTGTGATACATATAAAACATCGAATTTGAAATTATTGTTAAGGAAACAAGGCTCAGTGGTCTAGAGGCATGATTCCTGCTTAGGGTGCAGGAGGTCCCGGGTTCAATTCCCGGCTGAGCCCGTTTTAGTTTTACCCGATTTAAAAATTTGTGATACATATAAAACATTGAATTTGAAATTATTAGTAGGGGTACAAGGCTCAGTGGTCTAGAGGCATGATTCCTGCTTTGGGTGCAGGAGGTCCCGGGTTCAATTCCCGGCTGAGCCCGTTTTAGTTTTACCCGATTTAAAAATTTGTGATACATATAAAACATTGAATTTGAAATTTTTATTAATCCCACAAGGCTCAGTGGTCTAGAGGCATGATTCCTGCTTTGGGTGCAGGAGGTCCCGGGTTCAATTCCCGGCTGAGCCCGTTTTAGTTTTACCCGATTTAAAAATTTGTGATACATATAAAACATTGAATTTGAAATTTTTATTAATCCCACAAGGCTCAGTGGTCTAGAGGCATGATTCCTGCTTTGGGTGCAGGAGGTCCCGGGTTCAATTCCCGGCTGAGCCCGTTTTAGTTTTACCCGATTTAAAAATTTGTGATACATATAAAACATCGAATTTGAAATTATTAGTAGTCCCACAAGGCTCAGTGGTCTAGAGGCATGATTCCTGCTTTGGGTGCAGGAGGTCCCGGGTTCAATTCCCGGCTGAGCCCGTTTTAGTTTTACCCGATTTAAAAATTTGTGATACATATAAAACATCGAATTTGAAATTTTTATTAATCCCACAAGGCTCAGTGGTCTAGAGGCATGATTCCTGCTTTGGGTGCAGGAGGTCCCGGGTTCAATTCCCGGCTGAGCCCGTTTTAGTTTTACCCGATTTAAAAATTTGTGATACATATAAAACATCGAATTTGAAATTATTAGTAGTCCCACAAGGCTCAGTGGTCTAGAGGCATGATTCCTGCTTTGGGTGCAGGAGGTCCCGGGTTCAATTCCCGGCTGAGCCCGTTTTAGTTTTACCCGATTTAAAAATTTGTGATACATATAAAACATCGAATTTGAAATTATTAGTAGGGGTACAAGGCTCAGTGGTCTAGAGGCATGATTCCTGCTTTGGGTGCAGGAGGTCCCGGGTTCAATTCCCGGCTGAGCCCGTTTTAGTTTTACCCGATTTAAAAATTTGTGATACATATAAAACATCGAATTTGAAATTTTTATTAATCCCACAAGGCTCAGTGGTCTAGAGGCATGATTCCTGCTTAGGGTGCAGGAGGTCCCGGGTTCAATTCCCGGCTGAGCCCGTTTTAGTTTTACCCGATTTAAAAATTTGTGATATATATAAAACATCGAATTTGAAATTATTATTAGGGGTACAAGGCTCAGTGGTCTAGAGGCATGATTCCTGCTTTGGGTGCAGGAGGTCCCGGGTTCAATTCCCGGCTGAGCCCGTTTTAGTTTTACCCGATTTAAAAATTTGTGATACATATAAAACATCGAATTTGAAATTATTATTAATCCCACAAGGCTCAGTGGTCTAGAGGCATGATTCCTGCTTTGGGTGCAGGAGGTCCCGGGTTCAATTCCCGGCTGAGCCCGTTTTAGTTTTACCCGATTTAAAAATTTGTGATACATATAAAACATCGAATTTGAAATTATTATTAGGGGTACAAGGCTCAGTGGTCTAGAGGCATGATTCCTGCTTAGGGTGCAGGAGGTCCCGGGTTCAATTCCCGGCTGAGCCCGTTTTAGTTTTACCCGATTTAAAAATTTGTGATACATATAAAACATTGAATTTGAAATTATTATTAGTCCCACAAGGCTCAGTGGTCTAGAGGCATGATTCCTGCTTAGGGTGCAGGAGGTCCCGGGTTCAATTCCCGGCTGAGCCCGTTTTAGTTTTACCCGATTTAAAAATTTGTGATACATATAAAACATCGAATTTGAAATTTTTATTAATCCCACAAGGCTCAGTGGTCTAGAGGCATGATTCCTGCTTAGGGTGCAGGAGGTCCCGGGTTCAATTCCCGGCTGAGCCCGTTTTAGTTTTACCCGATTTAAAAATTTGTGATACATATAAAACATTGAATTTGAAATTTCTATTAGTCCCACAAGGCTCAGTGGTCTAGAGGCATGATTCCTGCTTAGGGTGCAGGAGGTCCCGGGTTCAATTCCCGGCTGAGCCCGTTTTAGTTTTACCCGATTTAAAAATTTGTGATACATATAAAACATCGAATTTGAAATTATTATTAGGGGTACAAGGCTCAGTGGTCTAGAGGCATGATTCCTGCTTAGGGTGCAGGAGGTCCCGGGTTCAATTCCCGGCTGAGCCCGTTTTAGTTTTACCCGATTTAAAAATTTGTGATACATATAAAACATTGAATTTGAAATTTTTATTAATCCCACAAGGCTCAGTGGTCTAGAGGCATGATTCCTGCTTAGGGTGCAGGAGGTCCCGGGTTCAATTCCCGGCTGAGCCCGTTTTAGTTTTACCCGATTTAAAAATTTGTGATACATATAAAACATTGAATTTGAAATTTTTATTAATCCCACAAGGCTCAGTGGTCTAGAGGCATGATTCCTGCTTTGGGTGCAGGAGGTCCCGGGTTCAATTCCCGGCTGAGCCCGTTTTAGTTTTACCCGATTTAAAAATTTGTGATACATATAAAACATCGAATTTGAAATTATTATTAGGGGTACAAGGCTCAGTGGTCTAGAGGCATGATTCCTGCTTAGGGTGCAGGAGGTCCCGGGTTCAATTCCCGGCTGAGCCCGTTTTAGTTTTACCCGATTTAAAAATTTGTGATACATATAAAACATCGAATTTGAAATTATTATTAGGTGTACAAGGCTCAGTGGTCTAGAGGCATGATTCCTGCTTTGGGTGCAGGAGGTCCCGGGTTCAATTCCCGGCTGAGCCCGTTTTAGTTTTACCCGATTTAAAAATTTGTGATACATATAAAACATTGAATTTGAAATTTTTATTAATCCCACAAGGCTCAGTGGTCTAGAGGCATGATTCCTGCTTAGGGTGCAGGAGGTCCCGGGTTCAATTCCCGGCTGAGCCCGTTTTAGTTTTACCCGATTTAAAAATTTGTGATACATATAAAACATCGAATTTGAAATTATTATTAGTCCCACAAGGCTCAGTGGTCTAGAGGCATGATTCCTGCTTTGGGTGCAGGAGGTCCCGGGTTCAATTCCCGGCTGAGCCCGTTTTAGTTTTACCCGATTTAAAAATTTGTGATACATATAAAACATTGAATTTGAAATTTCTATTAGTCCCACAAGGCTCAGTGGTCTAGAGGCATGATTCCTGCTTAGGGTGTAGGAGGTCCCGGGTTCAATTCCCGGCTGAGCCCGTTTTAGTTTTACCCGATTTAAAAATTTGTGATACATATAAAACATTGAATTTGAAATTATTATTAGTCCCACAAGGCTCAGTGGTCTAGAGGCATGATTCCTGCTTAGGGTGCAGGAGGTCCCGGGTTCAATTCCCGGCTGAGCCCGTTTTAGTTTTACCCGATTTAAAAATTTGTGATACATATAAAACATCGAATTTGAAATTATTATTAGGGGCACAAGGCTCAGTGGTCTAGAGGCATGATTCCTGCTTTGGGTGCAGGAGGTCCCGGGTTCAATTCCCGGCTGAGCCCGTTTTAGTTTTACCCGATTTAAAAATTTGTGATACATATAAAACATCGAATTTGAAATTTTTATTAATCCCACAAGGCTCAGTGGTCTAGAGGCATGATTCCTGCTTAGGGTGCAGGAGGTCCCGGGTTCAATTCCCGGCTGAGCCCGTTTTAGTTTTACCCGATTTAAAAATTTGTGATACATATAAAACATTGAATTTGAAATTATTATTAGTCCCACAAGGCTCAGTGGTCTAGAGGCATGATTCCTGCTTAGGGTGCAGGAGGTCCCGGGTTCAATTCCCGGCTGAGCCCGTTTTAGTTTTACCCGATTTAAAAATTTGTGATACATATAAAACATCGAATTTGAAATTATTATTAGGGGCACAAGGCTCAGTGGTCTAGAGGCATGATTCCTGCTTAGGGTGCAGGAGGTCCCGGGTTCAATTCCCGGCTGAGCCCGTTTTAGTTTTACCCGATTTAAAAATTTGTGATACATATAAAACATCGAATTTGAAATTATTAGTAGGGTCACAAGGCTCAGTGGTCTAGAGGCATGATTCCTGCTTTGGGTGCAGGAGGTCCCGGGTTCAATTCCCGGCTGAGCCCGTTTTAGTTTTACCCGATTTAAAAATTTGTGATACATATAAAACATCGAATTTGAAATTATTATTAATCCCACAAGGCTCAGTGGTCTAGAGGCATGATTCCTGCTTAGGGTGCAGGAGGTCCCGGGTTCAATTCCCGGCTGAGCCCGTTTTAGTTTTACCCGATTTAAAAATTTGTGATACATATAAAACATCGAATTTGAAATTATTATTAATCCCACAAGGCTCAGTGGTCTAGAGGCATGATTCCTGCTTTGGGTGCAGGAGGTCCCGGGTTCAATTCCCGGCTGAGCCCGTTTTAGTTTTACCCGATTTAAAAATTTGTGATACATATAAAACATTGAATTTGAAATTATTATTAGTCCCACAAGGCTCAGTGGTCTAGAGGCATGATTCCTGCTTAGGGTGCAGGAGGTCCCGGGTTCAATTCCCGGCTGAGCCCGTTTTAGTTTTACCCGATTTAAAAATTTGTGATACATATAAAACATTGAATTTGAAATTATTATTAGTCCCACAAGGCTCAGTGGTCTAGAGGCATGATTCCTGCTTTGGGTGCAGGAGGTCCCGGGTTCAATTCCCGGCTGAGCCCGTTTTAGTTTTACCCGATTTAAAAATTTGTGATACATATAAAACATTGAATTTGAAATTTTTATTAATCCCACAAGGCTCAGTGGTCTAGAGGCATGATTCCTGCTTTGGGTGCAGGAGGTCCCGGGTTCAATTCCCGGCTGAGCCCGTTTTAGTTTTACCCGATTTAAAAATTTGTGATACATATAAAACATTGAATTTGAAATTTTTATTAGTCCCACAAGGCTCAGTGGTCTAGAGGCATGATTCCTGCTTAGGGTGCAGGAGGTCCCGGGTTCAATTCCCGGCTGAGCCCGTTTTAGTTTTACCCGATTTAAAAATTTGTGATACATATAAAACATTGAATTTGAAATTATTATTAGTCCCACAAGGCTCAGTGGTCTAGAGGCATGATTCCTGCTTTGGGTGCAGGAGGTCCCGGGTTCAATTCCCGGCTGAGCCCGTTTTAGTTTTACCCGATTTAAAAATTTGTGATACATATAAAACATCGAATTTGAAATTATTAGTAGTCCCACAAGGCTCAGTGGTCTAGAGGCATGATTCCTGCTTTGGGTGCAGGAGGTCCCGGGTTCAATTCCCGGCTGAGCCCGTTTTAGTTTTACCCGATTTAAAAATTTGTGATACATATAAAACATCGAATTTGAAATTATTATTAGGGGCACAAGGCTCAGTGGTCTAGAGGCATGATTCCTGCTTTGGGTGCAGGAGGTCCCGGGTTCAATTCCCGGCTGAGCCCGTTTTAGTTTTACCCGATTTAAAAATTTGTGATACATATAAAACATTGAATTTGAAATTTTTATTAATCCCACAAGGCTCAGTGGTCTAGAGGCATGATTCCTGCTTAGGGTGCAGGAGGTCCCGGGTTCAATTCCCGGCTGAGCCCGTTTTAGTTTTACCCGATTTAAAAATTTGTGATACATATAAAACATTGAATTTGAAATTATTATTAGTCCCACAAGGCTCAGTGGTCTAGAGGCATGATTCCTGCTTAGGGTGCAGGAGGTCCCGGGTTCAATTCCCGGCTGAGCCCGTTTTAGTTTTACCCGATTTAAAAATTTGTGATACATATAAAACATCGAATTTGAAATTATTATTAATCCCACAAGGCTCAGTGGTCTAGAGGCATGATTCCTGCTTAGGGTGCAGGAGGTCCCGGGTTCAATTCCCGGCTGAGCCCGTTTTAGTTTTACCCGATTTAAAAATTTGTGATACATATAAAACATCGAATTTGAAATTATTATTAGTCCCACAAGGCTCAGTGGTCTAGAGGCATGATTCCTGCTTAGGGTGCAGGAGGTCCCGGGTTCAATTCCCGGCTGAGCCCGTTTTAGTTTTACCCGATTTAAAAATTTGTGATACATATAAAACATTGAATTTGAAATTTTTATTAATCCCACAAGGCTCAGTGGTCTAGAGGCATGATTCCTGCTTAGGGTGCAGGAGGTCCCGGGTTCAATTCCCGGCTGAGCCCGTTTTAGTTTTACCCGATTTAAAAATTTGTGATACATATAAAACATCGAATTTGAAATTATTGTTAATCGCACAAGGCTCAGTGGTCTAGAGGCATGATTCCTGCTTAGGGTGCAGGAGGTCCCGGGTTCAATTCCCGGCTGAGCCCGTTTTAGTTTTACCCGATTTAAAAATTTGTGATACATATAAAACATTGAATTTGAAATTATTATTAGTCCCACAAGGCTCAGTGGTCTAGAGGCATGATTCCTGCTTTGGGTGCAGGAGGTCCCGGGTTCAATTCCCGGCTGAGCCCGTTTTAGTTTTACCCGATTTAAAAATTTGTGATACATATAAAACATCGAATTTGAAATTATTAGTAGTCCCACAAGGCTCAGTGGTCTAGAGGCATGATTCCTGCTTTGGGTGCAGGAGGTCCCGGGTTCAATTCCCGGCTGAGCCCGTTTTAGTTTTACCCGATTTAAAAATTTGTGATACATATAAAACATCGAATTTGAAATTTTTGTAAATCCACAAGGCTCAGTGGTCTAGAGGCATGATTCCTGCTTTGGGTGCAGGAGGTCCCGGGTTCAATTCCCGGCTGAGCCCGTTTTAGTTTTACCCGATTTAAAAATTTGTGATACATATAAAACATCGAATTTGAAATTATTATTAGTCCCACAAGGCTCAGTGGTCTAGAGGCATGATTCCTGCTTTGGGTGCAGGAGGTCCCGGGTTCAATTCCCGGCTGAGCCCGTTTTAGTTTTACCCGATTTAAAAATTTGTGATACATATAAAACATTGAATTTGAAATTTTTATTAGATTACAAGGCTCAGTGGTCTAGAGGCATGATTCCTGCTTAGGGTGCAGGAGGTCCCGGGTTCAATTCCCGGCTGAGCCCGTTTTAGTTTTACCCGATTTAAAAATTTGTGATATATATAAAACATCGAATTTGAAATTATTATTAATCCCACAAGGCTCAGTGGTCTAGAGGCATGATTCCTGCTTTGGGTGCAGGAGGTCCCGGGTTCAATTCCCGGCTGAGCCCGTTTTAGTTTTACCCGATTTAAAAATTTGTGATACATATAAAACATCGAATTTGAAATTATTGTTAATCGCACAAGGCTCAGTGGTCTAGAGGCATGATTCCTGCTTTGGGTGCAGGAGGTCCCGGGTTCAATTCCCGGCTGAGCCCGTTTTAGTTTTACCCGATTTAAAAATTTGTGATACATATAAAACATTGAATTTGAAATTATTATTAGTCCCACAAGGCTCAGTGGTCTAGAGGCATGATTCCTGCTTAGGGTGCAGGAGGTCCCGGGTTCAATTCCCGGCTGAGCCCGTTTTAGTTTTACCCGATTTAAAAATTTGTGATACATATAAAACATCGAATTTGAAATTATTATTAATCCCACAAGGCTCAGTGGTCTAGAGGCATGATTCCTGCTTTGGGTGCAGGAGGTCCCGGGTTCAATTCCCGGCTGAGCCCGTTTTAGTTTTACCCGATTTAAAAATTTGTGATACATATAAAACATCGAATTTGAAATTATTATTAGTCCCACAAGGCTCAGTGGTCTAGAGGCATGATTCCTGCTTAGGGTGCAGGAGGTCCCGGGTTCAATTCCCGGCTGAGCCCGTTTTAGTTTTACCCGATTTAAAAATTTGTGATACATATAAAACATTGAATTTGAAATTATTATTAGTCCCACAAGGCTCAGTGGTCTAGAGGCATGATTCCTGCTTAGGGTGCAGGAGGTCCCGGGTTCAATTCCCGGCTGAGCCCGTTTTAGTTTTACCCGATTTAAAAATTTGTGATACATATAAAACATTGAATTTGAAATTATTATTAGTCCCACAAGGCTCAGTGGTCTAGAGGCATGATTCCTGCTTTGGGTGCAGGAGGTCCCGGGTTCAATTCCCGGCTGAGCCCGTTTTAGTTTTACCCGATTTAAAAATTTGTGATACATATAAAACATTGAATTTGAAATTATTATTAAGGGTACAAGGCTCAGTGGTCTAGAGGCATGATTCCTGCTTAGGGTGCAGGAGGTCCCGGGTTCAATTCCCGGCTGAGCCCGTTTTAGTTTTACCCGATTTAAAAATTTGTGATACATATAAAACATTGAATTTGAAATTTTTATTAATCCCACAAGGCTCAGTGGTCTAGAGGCATGATTCCTGCTTAGGGTGCAGGAGGTCCCGGGTTCAATTCCCGGCTGAGCCCGTTTTAGTTTTACCCGATTTAAAAATTTGTGATACATATAAAACATCAAATTTGAAATTATTGTTAAGGAAACAAGGCTCAGTGGTCTAGAGGCATGATTCCTGCTTAGGGTGCAGGAGGTCCCGGGTTCAATTCCCGGCTGAGCCCGTTTTAGTTTTACCCGATTTAAAAATTTGTGATACATATAAAACATTGAATTTGAAATTTTTATTAATCCCACAAGGCTCAGTGGTCTAGAGGCATGATTCCTGCTTAGGGTGCAGGAGGTCCCGGGTTCAATTCCCGGCTGAGCCCGTTTTAGTTTTACCCGATTTAAAAATTTGTGATACATATAAAACATTGAATTTGAAATTATTATTAATCCCACAAGGCTCAGTGGTCTAGAGGCATGATTCCTGCTTTGGGTGCAGGAGGTCCCGGGTTCAATTCCCGGCTGAGCCCGTTTTAGTTTTACCCGATTTAAAAATTTGTGATATATATAAAACATCGAATTTGAAATTATTATTAATCCCACAAGGCTCAGTGGTCTAGAGGCATGATTCCTGCTTAGGGTGCAGGAGGTCCCGGGTTCAATTCCCGGCTGAGCCCGTTTTAGTTTTACCCGATTTAAAAATTTGTGATACATATAAAACATCAAATTTGAAATTATTGTTAAGGAAACAAGGCTCAGTGGTCTAGAGGCATGATTCCTGCTTAGGGTGCAGGAGGTCCCGGGTTCAATTCCCGGCTGAGCCCGTTTTAGTTTTACCCGATTTAAAAATTTGTGATACATATAAAACATCGAATTTGAAATTATTATTTAGCCCACAAGGCTCAGTGGTCTAGAGGCATGATTCCTGCTTTGGGTGCAGGAGGTCCCGGGTTCAATTCCCTGCTGAGCCCGTTTTAATTTTACCCGATTTAAAATTTGTGATATATATAAAACATCGAATTTGAAATTATTATTAAGCCCACAAGGCTCAGTGGTCTAGAGGCATGATTCCTGCTTTGGGTGCAGGAGGTCCCGGGTTCAATTCCCGGCTGAGCCCGTTTTAATTTTACCCGATTTAAATATTTGTG
>JAEMUL010000034.1:37500-40000 GCA_034510155.1 Eucriotettix oculatus | reverse complement strand
AAAAAAAAAAAAAAAAAAAAAAAAAAAAAAAAAAAAAAAAAAAAAAAAAAAAAAAAAAAAAAAAAAAAAAAAAAAAAAAAAAAAAAAAAAAAAAAAAAAAAAAAAAAAAAAAAAAAAAAAAAAAAAAAAAAAAAAAAAAAAAAAAAAAAAAAAAAAAAAAAAAAAAAAAAAAAAAAAAAAAAAAAAAAAAAAAAAAAAAAAAAAAAAAAAAAAAAAAAAAAAAAAAAAAAAAAAAAAAAAAAAAAAAAAAAAAAAAACAAAAAAAAAAAAAAAAAAAAAAAAAAAAAAAAAAAAAAAAAAAAAAAAAAAAAAAAAAAAAAAAAAAAAAAAAAAAAAAAAAAAAAAAAAAAAAAAAAAAAAAAAAAAAAAAAAAAAAAAAAAAAAAAAAAAAAAAAAAAAAAAAAAAAAAAAACAAAAAAAAAAAAAAAAAAAAAAAAAAAAAAAAAAAAAAAAAAAAAAAAAAAAAAAAAAAAAAAAAAAAAAAAAAAAAAAAAAAAAAAAAAAAAAAAAAAAAAAAAAAAAAAAAAAAAAAAAAAAAAAAAAAAAAAAAAAAAAAAAAAAAAAAAAAAAAAAAAAAAAAAAAAAAAAAAAAAAAAAAAAAAAAAAAAAAAAAAAAAAAAAAAAAAAAAAAAAAAAAAAAAAAAAAAAAAAAAAAAAAAAAAAAAAAAAAAAAAAAAAAAAAAAAAAAAAAAAAAAAAAAAAAAAAAAAAAAAAAAAAAAAAAAAAAAAAAAAAACAAAAAAAAAAAAAAAAAAAAAAAAAAAAAAAAAAAAAAAAAAAAAAAAAAAAAAAAAAAAAAAAAAAAAAAAAAAAAAAAAAAAAAAAAAAAAAAAAAAAAAAAAAAAAAAAAAAAAAAAAAAAAAAAAAAAAAAAAAAAAAAAAAAAAAAAAAAAAAAAAAAAAAAAAAAAAAAAAACAAAAAAAAAAAAAAAAAAAAAAAAAAAAAAAAAAAAAAAAAAAAAAAAAAAAAAAAAAAAAAAAAAAAAAAAAAAAAAAAAAAAAAAAAAAAAAAAAAAAAAAAAAAAAAAAAAAAAAAAAAAAAAAAAAAAAAAAAAAAAAAAAAAAAAAAAAAAAAAAAAAAAAAAAAAAAAAAAAAAAAAAAAAAAAAAAAAAAAAAAAAAAAAAAAAAAAAAAAAAAAAAAAAAAAAAAAAAAAAAAAAAAAAAAAAAAAAAAAAAAAAAAAAAAAAAAAAAAAAAAAAAAAAAAAAAAAAAAAAAAAAAACAAAAAAAAAAAAAAAAAAAAAAAAAAAAAAAAAAAAAAAAAAAAAAAAAAAAAAAAAAAAAAAAAAAAAAAAAAAAAAAAAAAAAAAAAAAAAAAAAAAAAAAAAAAAAAAAAAAAAAAAAAAAAAAAAAAAAAAAAAAAAAAAAAAAAAAAAAAAAAAAAAACAAAAAAAAAAAAAAAAAAAAAAAAAAAAAAAAAAAAAAAAAAAAAAAAAAAAAAAAAAAAAAAAAAAAAAAAAAAAAAAAAAAAAAAAAAAACAAAAAAAAAAAAAAAAAAAAAAAAAAAAAAAAAAAAAAAAAAAAAAAAAAAAAAAAAAAAAAACAAAAAAAACCAAAAAAAAACAACAAAAAAAAAACAAAAATATAAAAAAAAAACACAAAAAAACAAGCAATAAAATCAACAAAAACACAAAACAAAAAACAAAAAAAACAAACCAAAAAAAACCACCAACAACACAAAACAAACAAAACCCACAAAAACACACAACACACAAAAAACAAAAAAAAAAAAACAAATAAAAAAAACCCACAAAACCAACAAAAAAACCAACCACCCAACCCAAACACCCCACACCCCCCCCACACCACCCCCAACCCCCCCCCCCCCCCCACAACCACCCCACCCCCCCCACCCACCCAACCACCAACCCACCCCCACAACCCACACCCCCCCACCCCAACCACTACCCCCCCCCACCACCCCCACCCACCACACCCCCCCCCCACACCCCCACCAACCCCCAACACCCCAAAAACACCACCAAACCAATCAACCCCACCACCCCACACCACACACCAAAACACCCCAAACCCCAACCAAAACCCAACCCCACCACAACCCCCCAACACAACCCAAACCCCCCCCCCACAACCCCCACACCCCCCCCACACCCACAACCCAACCCACCACCACCACCCCAAACACAACCCCACCCCCCCCACCCCACCCCCCCCCACACCCCCCCCCCCCCCACCCCCCCCCCCCCCCCCCCCCCACCCCCCACCCCCCCACCCCCCCCCCCACCCCCCCCACCCCCCCCCCCCCCCCCCCACCCCCCCACCCCCCCCCACCCCCCACCCCCCCACCCCCCCCCCCACCCCCCCCCACCCCCCCCCCCCCCCACCCCCCACCCCCACCCCCCCCCCACCCCCCCCCCCACCCCCCACCCCCCCACCCCCCCCACACCCCCCCCCACCCCCCCACCCCACCCCCCCCCCACCCCCCCCCCCCCCCCACCCCCCCCACCCCCCCACCACCCCACCCCCCCCCCCCCACCCCCC
>JAEMUL010000034.1:10000-25000 GCA_034510155.1 Eucriotettix oculatus | reverse complement strand
CCCCCCCCCCCCCCCCCCCCCCCCCCCCCCCCCCCCCCCCCCCCCCCCCCCCCCCCCCCCCCCCCCCCCCCCCCCCCCCCCCCCCCCCCCCCCCCCCCCCCCCCCCCCACCCCCCCCCCCCCCCCCCCCCCCCCCCCCCCCCCCCCCCCCCCCCCCCCCCCCCCCCCCCCCCCCCCCCCCCCCCCCCCCCCCCCCCCCCCCCCCCCCCCCCCCCCCCCCCCCCCCCCCCCCCCCCCCCCCCCCCCCCCCCCCCCCCCCCCCCCCCCCCCCCCCCCCCCCCCCCCCCCCCCCCCCCCCCCCCCCCCCCCCCCCCCCCCCCCCCCCCCCCCCCCCCCCCCCCCCCCCCCCCCCCCCCCCCCCCCCCCCCCCCCCCCCCCCCCCCCCCCCCCCCCCCCCCCCCCCCCCCCCCCCCCCCCCCCCCCCCCCCCCCCCCCCCCCCCCCCCCCCCCCCCCCCCCCCCCCCCCCCCCCCCCCCCCCCCCCCCCCCCCCCCCCCCCCCCCCCCCCCCCCCCCCCCCCCCCCCCCCCCCCCCCCCCCCCCCCCCCCCCCCCCCCCCCCCCCCCCCCCCCCCCCCCCCCCCCCCCCCCCCCCCCCCCCCCCCCCCCACCCCCCCCCCCCCCCCCCCCCCCCCCCCCCCCCCCCCCCCCCCCCCCCCCCCCCCCCCCCCCCCCCCCCCCCCCCCCCCCCCCCCCCCCCCCCCCCCCCCCCCCCCCCCCCCCCCCCCCCCCCCCCCCCCCCCCCCCCCCCCCCCCCCCCCCCCCCCCCCCCCCCCCCCCCCCCCCCCCCCCCCCCCCCCCCCCCCCCCCCCCCCCCCCCCCCCCCCCCCCCCCCCCCCCCCCCCCCCCCCCCCCCCCCCCCCCCCCCCCCCCCCCCCCCCCCCCCCCCCCCCCCCCCCCCCCCCCCCCCCCCCCCCCCCCCCCCCCCCCCCCCCCCCCCCCCCCCCCCCCCCCCCCCCCCCCCCCCCCCCCCCCCCCCCCCCCCCCCCCCCCCCCCCCCCCCCCCCCCCCCCCCCCCCCCCCCCCCCCCCCCCCCCCCCCCCCCCCCCCCCCCCCCCCCCCCCCCCCCCCCCCCCCCCCCCCCCCCCCCCCCCCCCCCCCCCCCCCCCCCCCCCCCCCCCCCCCCCCCCCCCCCCCCACCCCCCCCCCCCCCCCCCCCCCCCCCCCCCCCCCCCCCCCCCCCCCCCCCCCCCCCCCCCCCCCCCCCCCCCCCCCCCCCCCCCCCCCCCCCCCCCCCCCCCCCCCCCCCCCCCCCCCCCCCCCCCCCCCCCCCCCCCCCCCCCCCCCCCCCCCCCCCCCCCCCCCCCCCCCCCCCCCCCCCCCCCCCCCCCCCCCCCCCCCCCCCCCCCCCCCCCCCCCCCCCCCCCCCCCCCCCCCCCCCCCCCCCCCCCCCCCCCCCCCCCCCCCCCCCCCCCCCCCCCCCCCCCCCCCCCCCCCCCCCCCCCCCCCCCCCCCCCCCCCCCCCCCCCCCCCCCCCCCCCCCCCCCCCCCCCCCCCCCCCCCCCCCCCCCCCCCCCCCCCCCCCCCCCCCCCCCCCCCCCCCCCCCCCCCCCCCCCCCCCCCCCCCCCCCCCCCCCCCCCCCCCCCCCCCCCCCCCCCCCCCCCCCCCCCCCCCCCCCCCCCCCCCCCCCCCCCCCCCCCCCCCCCCCCCCCCCCCCCCCCCCCCCCCCCCCCCCCCCCCCCCCCCCCCCCCCCCCCCCCCCCCCCCCCCCCCCCCCCCCCCCCCCCCCCCCCCCCCCCCCCCCCCCCCCCCCCCCCCCCCCCCCCCCCCCCCCCCCCCCCCCCCCCCCCCCCCCCCCCCCCCCCCCCCCCCCCCCCCCCCCCCCCCCCCCCCCCCCCCCCCCCCCCCCCCCCCCCCCCCCCCCCCCCCCCCCCCCCCCCCCCCCCCCCCCCCCCCCCCCCCCCCCCCCCCCCCCCCCCCCCCCCCCCCCCCCCCCCCCCCCCCCCCCCCCCCCCCCCCCCCCCCCCCCCCCCCCCCCCCCCCCCCCCCCCCCCCCCCCCCCCCCCCCCCCCCCCCCCCCCCCCCCCCCCCCCCCCCCCCCCCCCCCCCCCCCCCCCCCCCCCCCCCCCCCCCCCCCCCCCCCCCCCCCCCCCCCCCCCCCCCCCCCCCCCCCCCCCCCCCCCCCCCCCCCCCCCCCCCCCCCCCCCCCCCCCCCCCCCCCCCCCCCCCCCCCCCCCCCCCCCCCCCCCCCCCCCCCCCCCCCCCCCCCCCCCCCCCCCCCCCCCCCCCCCCCCCCCCCCCCCCCCCCCCCCCCCCCCCCCCCCCCCCCCCCCCCCCCCCCCCCCCCCCCCCCCCCCCCCCCCCCCCCCCCCCCCCCCCCCCCCCCCCCCCCCCCCCCCCCCCCCCCCCCCCCCCCCCCCCCCCCCCCCCCCCCCCCCCCCCCCCCCCCCCCCCCCCCCCCCCCCCCCCCCCCCCCCCCCCCCCCCCCCCCCCCCCCCCCCCCCCCCCCCCCCCCCCCCCCCCCCCCCCCCCCCCCCCCCCCCCCCCCCCCCCCCCCCCCCCCCCCCCCCCCCCCCCCCCCCCCCCCCCCCCCCCCCCCCCCCCCCCCCCCCCCCCCCCCCCCCCCCCCCCCCCCCCCCCCCCCCCCCCCCCCCCCCCCCCCCCCCCCCCCCCCCCCCCCCCCCCCCCCCCCCCCCCCCCCCCCCCCCCCCCCCCCCCCCCCCCCCCCCCCCCCCCCCCCCCCCCCCCCCCCCCCCCCCCCCCCCCCCCCCCCCCCCCCCCCCCCCCCCCCCCCCCCCCCCCCCCCCCCCCCCCCCCCCCCACCCCCCCCCCCCCCCCCCCCCCCCCCCCCCCCCCCCCCCCCCCCCCCCCCCCCCCCCCCCCCCCCCCCCCCCCCCCCCCCCCCCCCCCCCCCCCCCCCCCCCCCCCCCCCCCCCCCCCCCCCCCCCCCCCCCCCCCCCCCCCCCCCCCCCCCCCCCCCCCCCCCCCCCCCCCCCCCCCCCCCCCCCCCCCCCCCCCCCCCCCCCCCCCCCCCCCCCCCCCCCCCCCCCCCCCCCCCCCCCCCCCCCCCCCCCCCCCCCCCCCCCCCCCCCCCCCCCCCCCCCCCCCCCCCCCCCCCCCCCCCCCCCCCCCCCCCCCCCCCCCCCCCCCCCCCCCCCCCCCCCCCCCCCCCCCCCCCCCCCCCCCCCCCCCCCCCCCCCCCCCCCCCCCCCCCCCCCCCCCCCCCCCCCCCCCCCCCCCCCCCCCCCCCCCCCCCCCCCCCCCCCCCCCCCCCCCCCCCCCCCCCCCCCCCCCCCCCCCCCCCCCCCCCCCCCCCCCCCCCCCCCCCCCCCCCCCCCCCCCCCCCCCCCCCCCCCCCCCCCCCCCCCCCCCCCCCCCCCCCCCCCCCCCCCCCCCCCCCCCCCCCCCCCCCCCCCCCCCCCCCCCCCCCCCCCCCCCCCCCACCCCCCCCCCCCCCCCCCCCCCCCCCCCCCCCCCCCCCCCCCCCCCCCCCCCCCCCCCCCCCCCCCCCCCCCCCCCCCCCCCCCCCCCCCCCCCCCCCCCCCCCCCCACCCCCCCCCCCCCCCCCCCCCCCCCCCCCCCCCCCCCCCCCCCCCCCCCCCCCCCCCCCCCCCCCCCCCCCCCCCCCCCCCCCCCCCCCCCCCCCCCCCCCCCCCCCCCCCCCCCCCCCCCCCCCCCCCCCCCCCCCCCCCCCCCCCCCCCCCCCCCCCCCCCCCCCCCCCCCCCCCCCCCCCCCCCCCCCCCCCCCCCCCCCCCCCCCCCCCCCCCCCCCCCCCCCCCCCCCCCCCCCCCCCCCCCCCCCCCCCCCCCCCCCCCCCCCCCCCCCCCCCCCCCCCCCCCCCCCCCCCCCCCCCCCCCCCCCCCCCCCCCCCCCCCCCCCCCCCCCCCCCCCCCCCCCCCCCCCCCCCCCCCCCCCCCCCCCCCCCCCCCCCCCCCCCCCCCCCCCCCCCCCCCCCCCCCCCCCCCCCCCCCCCCCCCCCCCCCCCCCCCCCCCCCCCCCCCCCCCCCCCCCCCCCCCCCCCCCCCCCCCCCCCCCCCCCCCCCCCCCCCCCCCCCCCCCCACCCCCCCCCCCCCCCCCCCCCCCCCCCCCCCCCCCCCCCCCCCCCCCCCCCCCCCCCCCCCCCCCCCCCCCCCCCCCCCCCCCCCCCCCCCCCCCCCCCCCCCCCCCCCCCCCCCCCCCCCCCCCCCCCCCCCCCCCCCCCCCCCCCCCCCCCCCCCCCCCCCCCCCCCCCCCCCCCCCCCCCCCCCCCCCCCCCCCCCCCCCCCCCCCCCACCCCCCCCCCCCCCCCCCCCCCCCCCCCCCCCCCCCCCCCCCCCCCCCCCCCCCCCCCCCCCCCCCCCCCCCCCCCCCCCCCCCCCCCCCCCCCCCCCCCCCCCCCCCCCCCCCCCCCCCCCCCCCCCCCCCCCCCCCCCCCCCCCCCCCCCCCCCCCCCCCCCCCCCCCCCCCCCCCCCCCCCCCCCCCCCCCCCCCCCCCCCCCCCCCCCCCCCCCCCCCCCCCCCCCCCCCCCCCCCCCCCCCCCCCCCCCCCCCCACCCCCCCCCCCCCCCCCCCCCCCCCCCCCCCCCCCCCCCCCCCCCCCCCCCCCCCCCCCCCCCCCCCCCCCCCCCCCCCCCCCCCCCCCCCCCCCCCCCCCCCCCCCCCCCCCCCCCCCCCCCCCCCCCCCCCCCCCCCCCCCCCCCCCCCCCCCCCCCCCCCCCCCCCCCCCCCCCCCCCCCCCCCCCCCCCCCCCCCCCCCCCCCCCCCCCCCCCCCCCCCCCCCCCCCCCCCCCCCCCCCCCCCCCCCCCCCCCCCCCCCCCCCCCCCCCCCCCCCCCCCCCCCCCCCCCCCCCCCCCCCCCCCCCCCCCCCCCCCCCCCCCCCCCCCCCCCCCCCCCCCCCCCCCCCCCCCCCCCCCCCCCCCCCCCCCCCCCCCCCCCCCCCCCCCCCCCCCCCCCCCCCCCCCCCCACCCCCCCCCCCCCCCCCCCCCCCCCCCCCCCCCCCCCCCCCCCCCCCCCCCCCCCCCCCCCCCCCCCCCCCCCCCCCCCCCCCCCCCCCCCCCCCCCCCCCCCCCCCCCCCCCCCCCCCCCCCCCCCCCCCCCCCCCCCCCCCCCCCCCCCCCCCCCCCCCCCCCCCCCCCCCCCCCCCCCCCCCCCCCCCCCCCCCCCCCCCCCCCCCCCCCCCCCCCCCCCCCCCCCCCCCCCCCCCCCCCCCCCCCCCCCCCCCCCCCCCCCCCCCCCCCCCCCCCCCCCCCCCCCCCCCCCCCCCCCCCCCCCCCCCCCCCCCCCCCCCCCCCCCCCCCCCCCCCCCCCCCCCCCCCCCCCCCCCCCCCCCCCCCCCCCCCCCCCCCCCCCCCCCCCCCCCCCCCCCCCCCCCCCCCCCCCCCCCCCCCCCCCCCCCCCCCCCCCCCCCCCCCCCCCCCCCCCCCCCCCCCCCCCCCCCCCCCCCCCCCCCCCCCCCCCCCCCCCCCCCCCCCCCCCCCCCCCCCCCCCCCCCCCCCCCCCCCCCCCCCCCCCCCCCCCCCCCCCCCCCCCCCCCCCCCCCCCCCCCCCCCCCCCCCCCCCCCCCCCCCCCCCCCCCCCCCCCCCCCCCCCCCCCCCCCCCCCCCCCCCCCCCCCCCCCCCCCCCCCCCCCCCCCCCCCCCCCCCCCCCCCCCCCCCCCCCCCCCCCCCCCCCCCCCCCCCCCCCCCCCCCCCCCCCCCCCCCCCCCCCCCCCCCCCCCCCCCCCCCCCCCCCCCCCCCCCCCCCCCCCCCCCCCCCCCCCCCCCCCCCCCCCCCCCCCCCCCCCCCCCCCCCCCCCCCCCCCCCCCCCCCCCCCCCCCCCCCCCCCCCCCCCCCCCCCCCCCCCCCCCCCCCCCCCCCCCCCCCCCCCCCCCCCCCCCCCCCCCCCCCCCCCCCCCCCCCCCCCCCCCCCCCCCCCCCCCCCCCCCCCCCCCCCCCCCCCCCCCCCCCCCCCCCCCCCCCCCCCCCCCCCCCCCCCCCCCCCCCCCCCCCCCCCCCCCCCCCCCCCCCCCCCCCCCCCCCCCCCCCCCCCCCCCCCCACCCCCCCCCCCCCCCCCCCCCCCCCCCCCCCCCCCCCCCCCCCCCCCCCCCCCCCCCCCCCCCCCCCCCCCCCCCCCCCCCCCCCCCCCCCCCCCCCCCCCCCCCCCCCCCCCCCCCCCCCCCCCCCCCCCCCCCCCCCCCCCCCCCCCCCCCCCCCCCCCCCCCCCCCCCCCCCCCCCCCCCCCCCCCCCCCCCCCCCCCCCCCCCCCCCCCCCCCCCCCCCCCCCCCCCCCCCCCCCCCCCCCCCCCCCCCCCCCCCCCCCCCCCCCCCCCCCCCCCCCCCCCCCCCCCCCCCCCCCCCCCCCCCCCCCCCCCCCCCCCCCCCCCCCCCCCCCCCCCCCCCCCCCCCCCCCCCCCCCCCCCCCCCCCCCCCCCCCCCCCCCCCCCCCCCCCCCCCCCCCCCCCCCCCCCCCCCCCCCCCCCCCCCCCCCCCCCCCCCCCCCCCCCCCCCCCCCCCCCCCCCCCCCCCCCCCCCCCCCCCCCCCCCCCCCCCCCCCCCCCCCCCCCCCCCCCCCCCCCCCCCCCCCCCCCCCCCCCCCCCCCCCCCCCCCCCCCCCCCCCCCCCCCCCCCCCCCCCCCCCCCCCCCCCCCCCCCCCCCCCCCCCCCCCCCCCCCCCCCCCCCCCCCCCCCCCCCCCCCCCCCCCCCCCCCCCCCCCCCCCCCCCCCCCCCCCCCCCCCCCCCCCCCCCCCCCCCCCCCCCCCCCCCCCCCCCCCCCCCCCCCCCCCCCCCCCCCCCCCCCCCCCCCCCCCCCCCCCCCCCCCCCCCCCCCCCCCCCCCCCCCCCCCCCCCCCCCCCCCCCCCCCCCCCCCCCCCCCCCCCCCCCCCCCCCCCCCCCCCCCCCCCCCCCCCCCCCCCCCCCCCCCCCCCCCCCCCCCCCCCCCCCCCCCCCCCCCCCCCCCCCCCCCCCCCCCCCCCCCCCCCCCCCCCCCCCCCCCCCCCCCCCCCCCCCCCCCCCCCCCCCCCCCCCCCCCCCCCCCCCCCCCCCCCCCCCCCCCCCCCCCCCCCCCCCCCCCCCCCCCCCCCCCCCCCCCCCCCCCCCCCCCCCCCCCCCCCCCCCCCCCCCCCCCCCCCCCCCCCCCCCCCCCCCCCCCCCCCCCCCCCCCCCCCCCCCCCCCCCCCCCCCCCCCCCCCCCCCCCCCCCCCCCCCCCCCCCCCCCCCCCCCCCCCCCCCCCCCCCCCCCCCCCCCCCCCCCCCCCCCCCCCCCCCCCCCCCCCCCCCCCCCCCCCCCCCCCCCCCCCCCCCCCCCCCCCCCCCCCCCCCCCCCCCCCCCCCCCCCCCCCCCCCCCCCCCCCCCCCCCCCCCCCCCCCCCCCCCCCCCCCCCCCCCCCCCCCCCCCCCCCCCCCCCCCCCCCCCCCCCCCCCCCCCCCCCCCCCCCCCCCCCCCCCCCCCCCCCCCCCCCCCCCCCCCCCCCCCCCCCCCCCCCCCCCCCCCCCCCCCCCCCCCCCCCCCCCCCCCCCCCCCCCCCCCCCCCCCCCCCCCCCCCCCCCCCCCCCCCCCCCCCCCCCCCCCCCCCCCCCCCCCCCCCCCCCCCCCCCCCCCCCCCCCCCCCCCCCCCCCCCCCCCCCCCCCCCCCCCCCCCCCCCCCCCCCCCCCCCCCCCCACCCCCCCCCCCCCCCCCCCCCCCCCCCCCCCCCCCCCCCCCCCCCCCCCCCCCCCCCCCCCCCCCCCCCCCCCCCCCCCCCCCCCCCCCCCCCCCCCCCCCCCCCCCCCCCCCCCCCCCCCCCCCCCCCCCCCCCCCCCCCCCCCCCCCCCCCCCCCCCCCCCCCCCCCCCCCCCCCCCCCCCCCCCCCCCCCCCCCCCCCCCCCCCCCCCCCCCCCCCCCCCCCCCCCCCCCCCCCCCCCCCCCCCCCCCCCCCCCCCCCCCCCCCCCCCCCCCCCCCCCCCCCCCCCCCCCCCCCCCCCCCCCCCCCCCCCCCCCCCCCCCCCCCCCCCCCCCCCCCCCCCCCCCCCCCCCCCCCCCCCCCCCCCCCCCCCCCCCCCCCCCCCCCCCCCCCCCCCCCCCCCCCCCCCCCCCCCCCCCCCCCCCCCCCCCCCCCCCCCCCCCCCCCCCCCCCCCCCCCCCCCCCCCCCCCCACCCCCCCCCCCCCCCCCCCCCCCCCCCCCCCCCCCCCCCCCCCCCCCCCCCCCCCCCCCCCCCCCCCCCCCCCCCCCCCCCCCCCCCCCCCCCCCCCCCCCCCCCCCCCCCCCCCCCCCCCCCCCCCCCCCCCCCCCCCCCCCCCCCCCCCCCCCCCCCCCCCCCCCCCCCCCCCCCCCCCCCCCCCCCCCCCCCCCCCCCCCCCCCCCCCCCCCCCCCCCCCCCCCCCCCCCCCCCCCCCCCCCCCCCCCCCCCCCCCCCCCCCCCCCCCCCCCCCCCCCCCCCCCCCCCCCCCCCCCCCCCCCCCCCCCCCCCCCCCCCCCCCCCCCCCCCCCCCCCCCCCCCCCCCCCCCCCCCCCCCCCCCCCCCCCCCCCCCCCCCCCCCCCCCCCCCCCCCCCCCCCCCCCCCCCCCCCCCCCCCCCCCCCCCCCCCCCCC
This sequence comes from Eucriotettix oculatus, assembly GCA_034510155.1. Classification (NCBI taxonomy): domain Eukaryota; kingdom Metazoa; phylum Arthropoda; class Insecta; order Orthoptera; family Tetrigidae; genus Eucriotettix; species Eucriotettix oculatus. Next base: position 16,528 of record JAEMUL010000034.1, on the reverse strand, counting down.
CCCCCCCCCCCCCCCCCCCCCCCCCCCCCCCCCCCCCCCCCCCCCCCCCCCCCCCCCCCCCCCCCCCCCCCCCCCCCCCCCCCCCCCCCCCCCCCCCCCCCCCCCCCCCCCCCCCCCCCCCCCCCCCCCCCCCCCCCCCCCCCCCCCCCCCCCCCCCCCCCCCCCCCCCCCCCCCCCCCCCCCCCCCCCCCCCCCCCCCCCCCCCCCCCCCCCCCCCCCCCCCCCCCCCCCCCCCCCCCCCCCCCCCCCCCCCCCCCCCCCCCCCCCCCCCCCCCCCCCCCCCCCCCCCCCCCCCCCCCCCCCCCCCCCCCCCCCCCCCCCCCCCCCCCCCCCCCCCCCCCCCCCCCCCCCCCCCCCCCCCCCCCCCCCCCCCCCCCCCCCCCCCCCCCCCCCCCCCCCCCCCCCCCCCCCCCCCCCCCCCCCCCCCCCCCCCCCCCCCCCCCCCCCCCCCCCCCCCCCCCCCCCCCCCCCCCCCCCCCCCCCCCCCCCCCCCCCCCCCCCCCCCCCCCCCCCCCCCCCCCCCCCCCCCCCCCCCCCCCCCCCCCCCCCCCCCCCCCCCCCCCCCCCCCCCCCCCCCCCCCCCCCCCCCCCCCCCCCCCCCCCCCCCCCCCCCCCCCCCCCCCCCCCCCCCCCCCCCCCCCCCCCCCCCCCCCCCCCCCCCCCCCCCCCCCCCCCCCCCCCCCCCCCCCCCCCCCCCCCCCCCCCCCCCCCCCCCCCCCCCCCCCCCCCCCCCCCCCCCCCCCCCCCCCCCCCCCCCCCCCCCCCCCCCCCCCCCCCCCCCCCCCCCCCCCCCCCCCCCCCCCCCCCCCCCCCCCCCCCCCCCCCCCCCCCCCCCCCCCCCCCCCCCCCCCCCCCCCCCCCCCCCCCCCCCCCCCCCCCCCCCCCCCCCCCCCCCCCCCCCCCCCCCCCCCCCCCCCCCCCCCCCCCCCCCCCCCCCCCCCCCCCCCCCCCCCCCCCCCCCCCCCCCCCCCCCCCCCCCCCCCCCCCCCCCCCCCCCCCCCCCCCCCCCCCCCCCCCCCCCCCCCCCCCCCCCCCCCCCCCCCCCCCCCCCCCCCCCCCCCCCCCCCCCCCCCCCCCCCCCCCCCCCCCCCCCCCCCCCCCCCCCCCCCCCCCCCCCCCCCCCCCCCCCCCCCCCCCCCCCCCCCCCCCCCCCCCCCCCCCCCCCCCCCCCCCCCCCCCCCCCCCCCCCCCCCCCCCCCCCCCCCCCCCCCCCCCCCCCCCCCCCCCCCCCCCCCCCCCCCCCCCCCCCCCCCCCCCCCCCCCCCCCCCCCCCCCCCCCCCCCCCCCCCCCCCCCCCCCCCCCCCCCCCCCCCCCCCCCCCCCCCCCCCCCCCCCCCCCCCCCCCCCCCCCCCCCCCCCCCCCCCCCCCCCCCCCCCCCCCCCCCCCCCCCCCCCCCCCCCCCCCCCCCCCCCCCCCCCCCCCCCCCCCCCCCCCCCCCCCCCCCCCCCCCCCCCCCCCCCCCCCCCCCCCCCCCCCCCCCCCCCCCCCCCCCCCCCCCCCCCCCCCCCCCCCCCCCCCCCCCCCCCCCCCCCCCCCCCCCCCCCCCCCCCCCCCCCCCCCCCCCCCCCCCCCCCCCCCCCCCCCCCCCCCCCCCCCCCCCCCCCCCCCCCCCCCCCCCCCCCCCCCCCCCCCCCCCCCCCCCCCCCCCCCCCCCCCCCCCCCCCCCCCCCCCCCCCCCCCCCCCCCCCCCCCCCCCCCCCCCCCCCCCCCCCCCCCCCCCCCCCCCCCCCCCCCCCCCCCCCCCCCCCCCCCCCCCCCCCCCCCCCCCCCCCCCCCCCCCCCCCCCCCCCCCCCCCCCCCCCCCCCCCCCCCCCCCCCCCCCCCCCCCCCCCCCCCCCCCCCCCCCCACCCCCCCCCCCCCCCCCCCCCCCCCCCCCCCCCCCCCCCCCCCCCCCCCCCCCCCCCCCCCCCCCCCCCCCCCCCCCCCCCCCCCCCCCCCCCCCCCCCCCCCCCCCCCCCCCCCCCCCCCCCCCCCCCCCCCCCCCCCCCCCCCCCCCCCCCCCCCCCCCCCCCCCCCCCCCCCCCCCCCCCCCCCCCCCCCCCCCCCCCCCCCCCCCCCCCCCCCCCCCCCCCCCCCCCCCCCCCCCCCCCCCCCCCCCCCCCCCCCCCCCCACCCCCCCCCCCCCCCCCCCCCCCCCCCCCCCCCCCCCCCCCCCCCCCCCCCCCCCCCCCCCCCCCCCCCCCCCCCCCCCCCCCCCCCCCCCCCCCCCCCCCCCCCCCCCCCCCCCCCCCCCCCCCCCCCCCCCCCCCCCCCCCCCCCCCCCCCCCCCCCCCCCCCCCCCCCCCCCCCCCCCCCCCCCCCCCCCCCCCCCCCCCCCCCCCCCCCCCCCCCCCCCCCCCCCCCCCCCCCCCCCCCCCCCCCCCCCCCCCCCCCCCCCCCCCCCCCCCCCCCCCCCCCCCCCCCCCCCCCCCCCCCCCCCCCCCCCCCCCCCCCCCCCCCCCCCCCCCCCCCCCCCCCCCCCCCCCCCCCCCCCCCCCCCCCCCCCCCCCCCCCCCCCCCCCCCCCCCCCCCCCCCCCCCCCCCCCCCCCCCCCACCCCCCCCCCCCCCCCCCCCCCCCCCCCCCCCCCCCCCCCCCCCCCCCCCCCCCCCCCCCCCCCCCCCCCCCCCCCCCCCCCCCCCCCCCCCCCCCCCCCCCCCCCCCCCCCCCCCCCCCCCCCCCCCCCCCCCCCCCCCCCCCCCCCCCCCCCCCCCCCCCCCCCCCCCCCCCCCCCCCCCCCCCCCCCCCCCCCCCCCCCCCCCCCCCCCCCCCCCCCCCCCCCCCCCCCCCCCCCCCCCCCCACCCCCCCCCCCCCCCCCCCCCCCCCCCCCCCCCCCCCCCCCCCCCCCCCCCCCCCCCCCCCCCCCCCCCCCCCCCCCCCCCCCCCCCCCCCCCCCCCCCCCCCCCCCCCCCCCCCCCCCCCCCCCCCCCCCCCCCCCCCCCCCCCCCCCCCCCCCCCCCCCCCCCCCCCCCACCCCCCCCCCCCCCCCCCCCCCCCCCCCCCCCCCCCCCCCCCCCCCCCCCCCCCCCCCCCCCCCCCCCCCCCCCCCCCCCCCCCCCCCCCCCCCCCCCCCCCCCCCCCCCCCCCCCCCCCCCCCCCCCCCCCCCCCCCCCCCCCCCCCCCCCCCCCCCCCCCCCCCCCCCCCCCCCCCCCCCCCCCCCCCCCCCCCCCCCCCCCCCCCCCCCCCCCCCCCCCCCCCCCCCCCCCCCCCCCCCCCCCCCCCCCCCCCCCCCCCCCCCCCCCCCCCCCCCCCCCCCCCCCCCCCCCCCCCCCCCCCCCCCCCCCCCCCCCCCCCCCCCCCCCCCCCCCCCCCCCCCCCCCCCCCCCCCCCCCCCCCCCCCCCCCCCCCCCCCCCCCCCCCCCCCCACCCCCCCCCCCCCCCCCCCCCCCCCCCCCCCCCCCCCCCCCCCCCCCCCCCCCCCCCCCCCCCCCCCCCCCCCCCCCCCCCCCCCCCCCCCCCCCCCCCCCCCCCCCCCCCCCCCCCCCCCCCCCCCCCCCCCCCCCCCCCCCCCCCCCCCCCCCCCCCCCCCCCCCCCCCCCCCCCCCCCCCCCCCCCCCCCCCCCCCCCCCCCCCCCCCCCCCCCCCCCCCCCCCCCCCCCCCCCCCCCCCCCCCCCCCCCCCCCCCCCCCCCCCCCCCCCCCCCCCCCCCCCCCCCCCCCCCCCCCCCCCCCCCCCCCCCCCCCCCCCCCCCCCCCCCCCCCCCCCCCCCCCCCCCCCCCCCCCCCCCCCCCCCCCCCCCCCCCCCCCCCCCCCCCCCCCCCCCCCCCCCCCCCCCCCCCCCCCCCCCCCCCCCCCCCCCCCCCCCCCCCCCCCCCCCCCCCCCCCCCCCCCCCCCCCCCCCCCCCCCCCCCCCCCCCCCCCCCCCCCCCCCCCCCCCCCCCCCCCCCCCCCCCCCCCCCCCCCCACCCCCCCCCCCCCCCCCCCCCCCCCCCCCCCCCCCCCCCCCCCCCCCCCCCCCCCCCCCCCCCCCCCCCCCCCCCCCCCCCCCCCCCCCCCCCCCCCCCCCCCCCCCCCCCCCCCCCCCCCCCCCCCCCCCCCCCCCCCCCCCCCCCCCCCCCCCCCCCCCCCCCCCCCCCCCCCCCCCCCCCCCCCCCCCCCCCCCCCCCCCCCCCCCCCCCCCCCCCCCCCCCCCCACCCCCCCCCCCCCCCCCCCCCCCCCCCCCCCCCCCCCCCCCCCCCCCCCCCCCCACCCCCCCCCCCCCCCCCCCCCCCCCCCCCCCCCCCCCCCCCCCCCCCCCCCCCCCCCCCCCCCCCCCCCCCCCCCCCCCCCCCCCCCCCCCCCCCCCCCCCCCCACCCCCCCCCCCCCCCCCCCCCCCCCCCCCCCCCCCCCCCCCCCCCCCCCCCCCCCCCCCCCCCCCCCCCCCCCCCCCCCCCCCCCCCCCCCCCCCCCCCCCCCCCCCCCCCCCCCCCCCCCCCCCCCCCCCCCCCCCCCCCCCCCCCCCCCCCCCCCCCCCCCCCCCCCCCCCCCCCCCCCCCCCCCCCCCCCCCCCCCCCCCCCCCCCCCCCCCCCCCCCCCCCCCCCCCCCCCCCCCCCCCCCCCCCCCCCCCCCCCCCCCCCCCCCCCCCCCCCCCCCCCCCCCCCCCCCCCCCCCCCCCCCCCCCCCCCCCCCCCCCCCCCCCCCCCCCCCCCCCCCCCCCCCCCCCCCCCCCCCCCACCCCCCCCCCCCCCCCCCCCCCCCCCCCCCCCCCCCCACCCCCCCCCCCCCCCCCCCCCCCCCCCCCCCCCCCCCCCCCCCCCCCCCCCCCCCCCCCCCCCCCCCCCCCCCCCCCCCCCCCCCCCCCCCCCCCCCCCCCCCCCCCCCCCCCCCCCCCCCCCCCCCCCCCCCCCCCCCCCCCCCCCCCCCCCCCCCCCCCCCCCCCCCCCCCCCCCCCCCCCCCCCCCCCCCCCCCCCCCCCCCCCCCCCCCCCCCCCCCCCCCCCCCCCCCCCCCCCCCCCCCCCCCCCCCCCCCCCCCCCCCCCCCCCCCCCCCCCCCCCCCCCCCCCCCCCCCCCCCCCCCCCCCCCCCCCCCCCCCCCCCCCCCCCCCCCCCCCCCCCCCCCCCCCCCCCCCCCCCCCCCCCCCCCCCCCCCCCCCCCCCCCCCCCCCCCCCCCCCCCCCCCCCCCCCCCCCCCCCCCCCCCCCCCCCCCCCCCCCCCCCCCCCCCCCCCCCCCCCCCCCCCCACCCCCCCCCCCCCCCCCCCACCCCCCCCCCCCCCCCCCCCCCCCCCCCACCCCCCCCCCCCCCCCCCCCCCCCCCCCCCCCCCCCCCCCCCCCCCCCCCCCCCCCCCCCCCCCCCCCCCCCCCCCCCCCCCCCCCCCCCCCCCCCCCCCCCCCCCCCCCCCCCCCCCCCCCCCCCCCCCCCCCCCCCCCCCCCCCCCCACCCCCCCCCCCCCCCCCCCCCCCCCCCCCCCCCCCCCCCCCCCCCCCCCCCCCCCCCCCCCCCCCCCCCCCCCCCCCCCCCCCCCCCCCCCCCCCCCCCCCACCCCCCCCCCCCCCCCCCCCCCCCCCCCCCCCCCCCCCCCCCCCCCCCCCCCCCCCCCCCCCCCCCCCCCCCCCCCCCCCCCCCCCCCCCCCCCCCCCCCCCCCCCCCCACCCCCCCCCCCCCCCCCCCCCCCCCCCCCCCCCACCCCCCCCCCCCCCCCCCCACCCCCCCCCCCCCCCCCCCCCCCCCCCCCCCCCCCCCCCCCCCCCCCCCCCCCCCCCCCACCCCCCCCCCCCCCCCCCCCCCCCCCCCCCCCCCCCCCCCCCCCCCCCCCCCCCCCCCCCCCACCCCCCCCCCCCCCCCCCCCCCCCCCCCCCCCCCCCCCCCCCCCACCCCCCCCCCCCCCCCCCCCCCCCCCCCCCCCCCCCCCCCCCCCCCCCCCCCCCCCCCCCCCCCCCCCCCCCCCCCCCCCCCCCCCCCCCCCCCCCCCCCCCCCCCCCCCCCCCCCCCCCCCCACCCCCCCCCCCCCCCCCCCCCCCCCCCCCCCCCCCCCCCCCCCCCCCCACCCCCCCCCCCCCCCCCCCCCCCCCCCCCCCCCCCCCCCCCCCCCCCCCCCCCCCCCCCCCCCCCCCCCCCCCCCCCCCCCCCCCCCCCCCCCCCCCCCCCCCCCCCCCCCCCCCCCCCCCCCCCCCCCCCCCCCCCCCCCCCCCCCCCCCCCCCCCCCCCCCCCCCCACCCCCCCCCCCCCCCCCCCCCCCCCCCCCCCCCCCCCCCCCCCCCCCCCCCCCCCCCCCCCACCCCCCCCCCCCCCCCCCCCCCCCCCCCCCCCCCCCCCCCCCCCCCCCCCCCCCCCCCCCCCCCCCCCCCCCCCCCCCCCCCCCCCCCCCCCCCCCCCCCCCCACCCCCCCCCCCCCCCCCCCCCCCCCCCCCCCCCCCCCCCCCCCCCCCCCCCCCCCCCCCCCCCCCCCCCCCCCCCCCCCCCCCCCCCCCCCCCCCCCCCCCCCCCCCCCCCCCCCCCCCCCCCCCCCCCCCCCCCCCCCCCCCCCCCCCCCACCCCCCCCCCCCCCCCCCCCCCCCCCCCCCCCCCCCCCCCCCCCCCCCCCCCCACCCCCCCCCCCCCCCCCCCCCCCCCCCCCCCCCCCC
>JAEMUL010000033.1:32500-35000 GCA_034510155.1 Eucriotettix oculatus | reverse complement strand
CCCCCCCCCCCCCCCCCCCCCCCCCCCCCTCCCCCCCCCCCCCCCCCCCCCCCCCCCCCCCCTCCCCCCCCCCCCCCCCCCACCCCCCCCCCCCCCCCCCCCCCCCCCCCCCCCCCCTCCCCCCCCCCCCCCCCCCCCGCCCCCCCCCCCCCCCGCCCCCCCCCCCCCCCCCCCCACCCCCCCCCCCCCCCCCCCCCGCCCCCCCCCCACCCCCCCCCCCCCCCCCCCCCCCCCCTCCCCCCCCCCCCCCCCCCCCCCCCCCCCCCCCCCCCCCCCCCCCCCCCCTCCCCCCCCCCCCACCCCCCCCCCCCCCCCCCCCCCCACCCCCCCCCCCCCCCCCCCCCCCCCCCCCCCCCCCCCCCCCGCCCACCCCCCCCCCCCCCCCCCCCCCCCCCCCCCCCCCACCCCCCCCCCCCCCCCCCCCCCCCCCCCCCCCCCCCCCCCCCCACCCCCCCCCCCCCCCCCCCCCCCCCCCCCCCCCCCGCCCCCCCCCCCCCCCCCCCCCCCTCCCCCCCCCCCCCCCCCCCCCCCCCCCCCCACCCCCCCCCCCCCCCCCCCCCCCCCCCCCCCCCACCCCCCCCCCCCCCCCCCCCCCCACCCCCCCCCCCCCCCCCCCCCCCCCTCCCCCCCCCCCCCCCGCCCCCCCCCCCCCCTCCCCCCCCCCCCCCCCCCCCCCCCCCCCCCCCCCGCCCCCCCCCCCCCCCCCCTCCCCCCCCCCCCCCCCCCCCCCCCCCCCCCACCCCCCCCCCCCCCCCCCCCCCCCCACCCCCCCCCCCCACCCCCCCCCCCCCCCCCCCCCCCACCCCCCCCCCCCCCCCCCCCACCCCCCCCCCCCCCCCCCCCCCCCCCCCCTCCCCCCCCCCCCCCCCCCCCCCCCCGCCCCCCCCCCCCCCCCCCCCCCCCCCCCCCCCCCCCCCCCCCCCCCCCCTCCCCCCCCCCCCCCCCCCCCCCCCCCCCCCCCCCCCCCCCCCCCCCACCCCCCCCCCCCTCCCCCCCCCCCCCCCCCCCCCCCCCCCCACCCCCCCCCCCCCCCCCCCCCCCCCCCCCCCCCACCCCCCCCCCCCCCCCCCCCCCGCCCCCCCCCCCCCCCCCCCCCCCCCCCCCCCCCCCCACCCCCCCCCCCCCCCCCCCCCCCCCCCCCCGCCCCCCCCCCCCCCCCCCCCCCCCCCCCCTCCCCCCCCCCCCCCCCCCCCCCCCCCCCCCCCCCCCGCCCCCCCCCCCCCCCCGCCCCCCCCCCCCCCCCCCCCCCCCCCCCGCCCCCCCCCCCCCCCCCCCCCCCGCCCCCCCCCCCCCCCCCCCCCCCCCCCCCCCCCCCCCCCCCCCCCCCCCCCCCCCCCCCCCCCCCCCCCCCCACCCCCCCCCCCCCCCCCCCCCCCCCCCCCCCCCCCCCCCTCCCCCCCCCCCCCCCCCCCCCCCCCCCCCCCCCCCCCCCCCCCCCCCCTCCCCCCCCCCCCCCCCCCCCCCCCCCCCCCCCCCCCACCCCCCCCCCCCCCCCCCCTCCCCCCCCCCCCCCCCCCCCCCCCCCCCCCCCCCCCCCCCCACCCCCCCCCCCCCCCCCCCCCCCCCCCCCCCCCCCCCCCCCCCCCCCCCCCCCCCCCCCCCACCCCCCCCCCCCCCCCCCCCACCCCCCCCCCCCCCCCCCCCCCTCCCCCCCCCCCCCCCCCCCCCCCCCCCCCCCCCCCCCCCCTCCCCCCCCCCCCCCCCCCCCCCCCCCCCCCCCCCCCCCCCACCCCCCCCCCCCCCCCCCCACCCCCCCCCCCCCCCCCCCCCCCCCCCCCCCCCCCCCCCCCCCCCCCCCCCCCCCCGCCCCCCCCCCCCCCCCCCCCCCCCCCCCCCCCCCCCCCCCACCCCCCCCCCCCCCCCCCCCCCCCCCCCCCCCGCCCCCCCCCCCCCCCCCCCCCACCCCCCCCCCCCCCCCCCCCACCCCCCCCCCCCCCCCCCTCCCCCCCCCCCCCCCCCCCCCCCCACCCCCCCCCCCCCTCCCCCCCCCCCCCCCCCCCCCCCCCCCCCCCCCCCCCCCCACCCCCCCCCCCCCCCCCCCCCCCCCCCCCCCCCCTCCCCCCCCCCCCCCCCCCCCCCCCCACCCCCCCCCCCCCCCCCCCCCCCCCCCCCCCCCCCCCCCCCCACCCCCCCCCCCCCCCCCCCCCCCCTCCCCCCCCCCCCCCCCCCCCCCCCCCCCCCCCCCCCCCCCCCCCCCCCCCCCCCCCCCCCCCCCCCCCACCCCCCCCCCCCCCCCCCCCCCCCCTCCCCCCCCCCCCCCCCCCCCCCCCCCCCCCCCCCCCCCCCCCCCCCCCCCCCCCCCTCCCCCCCCCCCACCCCCCCCCCCCCCCCCCCCCCCCCCCCCCCCCCACCCCCCCCCCCCCCCCCCCCCCCCCCCCCCCCCCCCCCCCCCCCCCCCCACCCCCCCCCCCCCCCCCCCCCCCCCCCCCCCCCTCCCCCCCCCCCCCCCCCCCCCCCCCCCCCCCCTCCCCCCCCCCCCCCCCCCCCCCCCCCCCCCCCC
>JAEMUL010000032.1:0-47443 GCA_034510155.1 Eucriotettix oculatus | reverse complement strand
GATAATAGTTTGCACCATTTTTATATATTTTGGTGATAATTTTAACAGTGTCAATTTATTCATGATTTGAGCCGTGAAAGGTCAATACCGAGAACCTTCTTTATAGTTTACTATCTTCAGTGATTTCTTTTAGAGTCTTTGCTTTTGTCGTCTTGTTGACATGTTTACACAGCAAAACCACAAGATAGAAAAAGGACCGTGTGCATGGGTGGAGATGATGTCAAATTCCACGAAGAGGAAGAAAGCCAGAAAAGCCGCTCGTATGGTAGGACTGATGAAAAATCTAAACTGAAATCTATTTTTAAGCAAAGAAAGATGAAAGGACTTACATATCTTCTTATTTAGGGTAGGTGAGGGTAAAAGTATGCACGGGACAAAAGTACGCAGTCGCTTTTATAACAGACACGTTATCTCCAATCCTTCCTTAAGGAAAAACATGGCTCTTTCCTCATGCAGGGCGGAAATATTGACGAAATCTGGGAATATTTTAAGGGCATATTACTGGAAGCCATGCATAGGTACGTCCCTCGTAAATTTATTGGGACTAACGGGGATCCAGAATATTACACTAAAAGAATAATTTACTTAAAGAAACGGGTTAGGCGCGCATACAGAATTAGGAATTATAGTCAGGAAAATTACAATTATTTCAAATCTATTTCTAAGGCTCTTGAAAATGAAAAGAAATTGGCCCATCGAAATTTCATGGAAACTATCTTATCTGATAGTAATAGCAGCTGGAAAAATTTTTTCAGTTATGTTAATAGGCGTAAAGGGAATCAAACGGGTATACTACCTTTGCAACATAATGACGTTCTTGTCACGGGGGATATAGATAAGGCTGAACTACTAAATTCACACTTCAGTTCAATTTTTAACACAAATAAGGGTCATTGTAACGTAGATATTGAACAGAACGAGGGAAATTTATTCCAAATACTAGTCAAAAGCCTAAGGAAACGGATAAATAATTTACAAAATAGAAAATCACGTGGCATAGACGGTATTCCCGCAGAAATAATAAAAATATCAGGGGAGGCAATTATTCCATACCTAATGAGGTTATTCCATATTTCAATAAACAATTCCAGTATACCGTGTGACTGGAGGAAGGCTATAGTTGTCCCAATTCATAAAGGGGGTAGTAAAAGTGACGTGAATAATTATAGACCGATAAGTCTTACGTCGGTTGTTTGTAAGCTGATGGAGCACCTTATTGTAGAGTACATCCGTAAGGAGCTTGATAATAACGGCTGGTTTTTCAAGGGGCAACATGGATTCCGAGAAGGTTACTCATGTGAGAGCCAAGTCGTTTCCTTGTACCAGGACATTGTCGATGAGGTTGACAGAGGAGGAAGAGTGGATGCGGTCATCATAGATTTTGCAAAGGCTTTCGATCTTGTACCTCATGACATATTGTTACAAAAAATGTCCAAAATTGGGATTGATAGACGAGTAATTTTATGGATTAGAGAATTTTTACGAGACCGACAGCAAATGGTTAAAGTAGGGAACGAATTATCCTCAGTTGCGAAAGCTAAATCGGGTGTGCCACAGGGTTCCGTTATTGGTCCCTTATTATTTCTAGTCTACGTAAATGACTTAGCTTCAGGCATTAATTCTCAGGTGCGTCTTTTTGCTGACGACTGCGTAATATATCGGAAAATAAAAACTGTGATCGATGAAGAATTTCTACAAAAAGATTTAGATACAATAAGAGATTGGGCACTTGTTAACAAAATGAAAATAAATTGTAACAAGAGCAAGGCAATAAGCTTTTGTAGGCGTCGCGTAGAAATAGTACTTAATTATAAGCTCAGCGGTAATGAAATAGTACAAGAAAGTAACTGTAAGTATTTGGGTATATACTTGAGCAGTAATATGGGTTGGGAATATCAAATAGACCATGTGACTAGGAAAGCATGGAAAGCACTTCATTTCGTCATGCGGATTTAAAAAAAAGCAAACTGTGAAACACGGGAACTCGCATACAAATCTCTCGTGCGTCCAGTACTAGAATACGGCTGTATTTGTTGGGATCCGTTCCGAAAATATCAGGTCGAGGCACTGGAAAGGGTACAGAGGGGGGCGGCAAAATTTGTTAACCGGTGTCCTGGTCACGGAAACGAGAAGGTTCGTCAATTAGGGTGGGATATGTTAGAAAAACGACGACAAAATTTACGTCTCGGGGCTCTTTTTAAATCGTACGTAGGCCAACAATCCTGGGAAGATATTGCATCAAAGTTTTTAGAAGTAAATTATTTCAGTAGAGGGGATCATCATTGTAAAATTGGGCAGTGTAGCTTTAAAACTGACGTTGGAAAATTTTCATTTTTAAATCGGACTGTAAGGGATTGGAACAATTTACCTGCAGAAGTTTTCGAAACATTCCCTGCCAATAGTAACGTGTTTCAGGGAAGAATTAGGAAGTGTAGTGAAGTGCAAGTGTAGTGAAGTGTAGTGTAGTGCGACGAAACAATATATGAATAATGGGTACTTTTTTATCTTTTTTGTTAGAATTTAATTTAATTTATATTATATTAGTGTAATTATTATCTATAACATATTTTATTTTTAAGTTTATTTTTCGTAACTGCCACCGAGTGCTACTCAATTGCAGTATTAATAAATTCAATTCAATAGTTACACGATTGGTCACTAAGCTGCGTGTGTCTCTGATCAGTATCTATTGTGAAACGGAAACACGTAGATGTTACATATTTTTAGCGGGAAAAATGAGGTAAGTTCATTTTTAACAGATGTGATGTAAAACATTCAATACTTTCTTTGAACATTTTGTGAAGCAGAGTACAAGAATCGTTTTGGCACCTTTTCTATTGATAATGCTCCATTTAAGCTTGCGATTCATAAAAAAAACTCCCAATTTTTTCATAGTTAATTCACCTGTAGCACCATAAATCGAAAACATGTCGAGATGGGGTAAAAGTACGCATAGTCATAGGGCAAAAGTACGATTTTCGGACTCTCATCCCTTTTCGCAAAACATGTGAATTTTATCCGATTCGTTTTTATATTTGCTTGATCGCTAGGAATCGACAGAGAAAAACAGAAAGGAAAATCATTGACGGACAGCCTTTTAGAGCAGGCTCGTTCTTTGATGGATTCGGGAAGGTCAATTCGGCAAGCTGCTAAAACTATTGGATGTAATGAAGGAGGATTAAGGAAGTGCTTGAAGAAGGGCGAAGGAGAAAATCACATTGGTCGATTCAGGAGAACATTTTCAAATGATCGTTCAGGAAAGACGTTTCCCATGACGGGGGCTACGATGGAATATTTTATAAACGTGTACCTAAAACATATACATTTAAAGAGACAGAAGAAACCGGGTTTGTCGATATGAAGTCATTATTTGGAAATTATCCAAGCCTCTTCATAACACTACGACTAGATACCAAGGAACCATTAGTTTCTTGGAAGACCTGAAAGATTTATTAATTTATTAGATTCCTAATAATATTTATTATTTTACATTTTTATTACTGTTCTCATGTATATTAAAGTTTCGTGTTTTCAAGTGAAATTATCTGAGTTTTCAACATTTTTCTCGTCAGGTACGCAGTCCGTACTTTTACCTCCATCGTATGGGGAAAAGTTCGCAAAGGCATGCTTCCGAAAAACGGTAAATTATCTGTTTAATCCTGCTTCGATACAAAAGGGGCTTAAACATTATTAATACAGTATACTAATGCACATAAACCATGCTCAATTGTCGAAAATTTGATGAATTTTATTTTATAAATATTAGAAAAAATCTATTTTGCGTCCTTTATCCCCACCCCCACCTACTCTATATATTGCACTATAGATTGTAAAGCTTGTAAATTCATGAGCCCGGATAGCTCAGTCGGTAGAGCATTAGGCTTTTAACCTAAGGGTCCAGGGTTCAAGTCCCTGTTCGGGCGCAGATTTTTTATATTGTTTGTAGACTTTCTTCTTATTTTCTCGTTCAGAAAATCTTGAGTATTTCTAACGGCTTGTAACATTTTTTTGAGGTCAATTTGAGAAATTACTAACATTTAGTAATAGGAGGAAACATTCCAACCATTGAACAATATATAAAGGTTTTGCTGATGATATTTTTTTTACCTTATTATATCGAGAAAATATTTCAACGCTGACTAAATATTTATTTATATAATAAAAATATTGAAGATTACTATATTTAATTTTCTTTCTGCTCCCATACGAACTTTATTAAAAAGTCTAAAGATCCGCATTCACATACGAGGATGTAAGCTAATAAATATCCCCAACCGTTTCCGCAAATGTTAAAAAAATCAGAATCCGCAACGTCTCTATTCAAAACCTAAAACAAAAGTCAACAATTTAATCTAAAGTATTATAACTGTTCTCGTATGTTTCTGAGATTCCTGGTTTTTTATGAAGAAAGTAATGGCCGATCCAGTATGACGGACATGATATATATATAATATTATGTGTTTATGGGTTCCTTAATTTTGCAAAAAGTAATTTCGAATCCAACAGAGTGGAAATAATAATGGAAGATAGTCTATAAATAATGAAAAAAGGAATTTTTAATGGATACTTAAGTAATATATTTGAAGGGAACTAATACATTCAATATAATCTAACAGTCCAAATATTAAGTCTTCTTTCAGAAAACCCGATATTATGCTTTTTAAAATATTAATAAATAGAGGAATAAAAAATTGAAATACCGAAATATTCACTTTAGTTATTTAGCCTTCACCTAAACTGATGAGTTTAATATAATAATTCTTCAAGCAAGGAATTAAAATGGCTTACTGATCTATTTTTAAATTAAATTTTTGCGTCGTTTGCGCGTTGCCAGTTGATCTTTAATTTTGAAAATGTGATCATTTTAGGAGTCACCCGTGCAAGCTTTTCATATTAAGCAAAGCTCCGTACAAATTATTTGCAACAAAAATGTTACAAAAAGTGCCGGTAATACATAAGATATCCCGTAACGAGAATATCTGAAGAAATTCAACACAGAATATTAAAAATCTGCGCCCGAACAGGGACTTGAACCCTGGACCCTTAGGTTAAAAGCCTAATGCTCTACCGACTGAGCTATCCGGGCTCGTGTAAATGTAACTTTTACAAAAGTGTACGGCATGCATATAATGATATTATGTCCTTTCATATTCATCTATATATACTATATTTCTATTTCATATGAGCTGTTTTTCCGGCTTTCTTCATCTTCTTGGAGTTCTACATGCGGTCCTCTTTATTTTTATCACGAATGAGCAAAAATATTTGTGGTCTTGCTGTGGAATATCAAATATGACAATACTTCACTTAAGCCTATCAAAAGTAATGACTCCAGAAGAAATCAATGAAGAAATAAAACTCATAAAACCAATGAAGGATCTCGGAATTCACCTTTCACAGTTCAAATCATGAAGGAATTGATAAAAACAGAATGGTAATGTTTGCCTACATTGACAATGTTAGAATACTCGTTTGAAATATTTAAAAACGGAGCAAATTATAATCACGTGTGTTGTTCATTAAGTTACTGACACTTTTAACACTTTTTTTACATTTAGAAAAAATACGTTTGACTACAACGTTTTTGTATATCCAGTAGCTTAGAAATAGTCTTCTGAATCCACTCCTAATTCTTAATTGAGTCAATTCATCCTTTAAGTTTCCTTCGGTAGGATTTGGCTGATATAGGCATGTTAAGAGAAGTTTGTACGTATGTCAATACATTTTAATCCTTCGGAGCCCATTCCAGTAACTTTCCCTAACTTATTTCGAGCAGATTATGTGAACAATTTCTGTCAATGAATACAGTTGTTTTGCTGGTTTTACGCGATTTGGAACGTCTGCTGTTTAAAAGAATTGGTTTTTATTTTTGTTGACCGTCATAAACGACTAACGTGAAGTGTAGAAAATGCTATGATAAATTCCGCTATTTTCATATACCTTCAGTCGCACTGTGGTCCAAAAGTAGGAATGTTGAGGATATTCTCATCCGAAACCTCGGAGTTTCGGCATCGATTTGTTTATTTTCATTCGTATCTGCAATAATTAATGCCGATTCAGAAGTTGCGCAGGTCACGAGAAGGAAGTAAATTCTTCTACTTTGTTGGAAAAGAATGATTTATTTGTGATCGCCATACTCCCTATATGCACGATTTTTTTTCGCCAGATTGAAGAAGATATTTTGAAGATGATAATGACGTTTCACGTTCTCTTAACTCCGGAATGGTTATAAAAATGAGACAAGCACAGAAAAAAGATAAGGAAGAGGAAGGGACGTCCGGTACGGTAATAAAGTGATTTTGCGTCGATTTTGGATTCGTCAAGTAAGGATACAGTTAAGGAACACCAGGAAATGCTAGCGCTGACGCTGTGCTCAAGGATAACAAAAAAATAATATATTTAAACATCCAGTTAGATGGTGGAGCAGTCATCGAGAAGAATTAAAAATATAATATAATTGAAAATATACATATTTTTATCGCCAACTCCATCCAGTGTTCCTAGCGAACAGTTATTCAGTACCGCGGGTTTCTTTTATGACCTCAGCGAACGAGAATAAAGACCTGAATAGGCGACGATGTTACTTTTCATAAAATGCAATGCATTAATTTTTAACCTTAGTTACTAAATATTTATTTATATAATAAAAATATTGAAGATTAGTACATTTCATTTTATTTCTGCCCCCATACGATCTTTCTTAAAAAATCTAAAGATCCGCATTCACATACGCGGATGTAAGCTAATACACATCCGCTCCCGCTCATACTAAAAAATAATGGGCACTCGCAACATCTCTATCCGAAACTACCAAAACGTGTGATAAAAGTCAACAACTTAATCGAAATTAGTATAACTGCGCACTCGTATGTTTCTGAGGTTCGTGGTTTTTTAAATTTTATTTTACTTATAAAAAAATGGCGGTTCCAATATGACGGACATGATATGACCTTGTAGTATATATATATATATATATATATATATATATATATATATAATATTAAGTATTAAGGTGTTTGTGGAATCGCTTATTTTTCATTAGATATTTATTTTGCAAAAAGGAATTTCAAATCCAATTGGGTGGAAATAATAATGGAAGATAGTCTATATATTATGAAAAAAGTATGTTGTAATGGATTTTAAGTTATATACTTGAAGTTGATAAAAGTAAGGAGTTACGTGGGAAAGAAATATTATACATGGTATTATTATTTAATATTTGAATACAATATGGCGTAATAATTAACCGATTGCAATTTATTATATTAACAATGCATATTTTTAATTCAAAAATAATTTTCCTAATTTTTAAATATTTAAATATATTATTATTACTTACTTAGCTGCTACTGGGCATTTTCCCGGTTGCAGCTATATACAAAGAAAACAGAAATACAATTACAAAAAGTTTACACTAAGGTAGAATTTTGAAGTGTTGTTTTTGATCTGAAAAAGAAAAGAAAGGAGTCACACAAAAATCACTTAACTGCACATCACTATTATCACTTCTCACAGATTAAAAAAAAACTACTCACAATTTTCCTATGTCTGCGCGTTGCTCTTTTCCTTTAATTTTTAATATATGATCATTTTTAGAAATATAATTCGGCGCCGTAAGATGGTTTGTTATTTCTTTCCAGGCCTTGTGGTTCACCCTTATAATCTTTATATATTGCGCACAACCTCACATGTTTCCTTCTATTACTGAGACCTTTTAAATTTTCCTGAGGATTGTTCGCGAATCGACGCCCAAACATCTTTTCAGCCCGTTCTTGTATCTTTTTTTCCCAACGCTACAGTGTGTTCATTTCGATATGGCACCCAGCAAGTTACCCCATATTCTAAAATTCGCCTGACCAGCGTTTTGTAAGCAACAATCTCGGTTTTTCTCGTGTTTTTCTTCAAGACCCTGTTTCCAAAGTGAAGCAGCAGCAGCGTCTACACCTCGCTCACCTCATTACCCCAATTTTAATCTCCAGTAATCGTGATCCCCAGATATCTACAGTTATTTGGCTCCGTTAAAACTTCGTTCCCCATTTATATCTACTGGGAGAGACATTTCTCTTTTTTGTAAAAACGACTGCCTTACTCTTCCTTGCATTTATTTACATTTTATTTCTAACTGACCATTGGTAAATTTTGTCCAAATCGGCCTGCTGTATCTGTGCATCCTCAACGTTTACGATTTCCCTATAAACCAAACAATCATCGGAAAAAAGTTTGATCTGTGATTTTATACCGATTGTTGAGTAATTTATGAATGCAAGGAACATGATGACACTTCCTTGCGGGACCCTGACGTGATTTTCACAGTCGGACAATTTGTCATTCACGTGAATTCTACCTATACCAGTATTTTTTAACTTACTTAATAATAGATCCTGCGGCACAACGTCGAAGGCTTTAGAAAAATCAATAATTATAGTGTCTATTCTCCATCCCTTGTCAATCCCGTCTGACAGATCTTGGCAACCGTTGCCAGTTGCCAGTTGGCTCTCACAAGGGAATCCAGGTCTGAAGCCATGTTTCCCACTGTAAATCACCCCCCTTATAATAAATAAAAAGACAGCCAATAAGTCAGCAACTAATTTTATTACCATTAAATTCATTCAAGCACTACGTTCATCTAACTCTGTGGTCTTCGTCATGAAACCGCCGCGGGAGATTTCAAGCGACACCAAATATAAATACTTCACCCATTTAATACCTTACCTTATGAAACAGTGTTAATTAAGTAATAATAAAATTATTTGATGACTTATTTGCCGTCTTTTTATTTATTATATTTTCTAAGGTTGTATTTCTTTTCATTTTGTAATAATAAGTAAAATTTCTAAAAATGCCCAAATTTTACTTATTATTATATTTTCAATATCTGAAGCAGCAAAAAGCCAATAAATTTGACGATAATGATTAAATAACATTCCGAACTATCATGTCTACATATCTAAATCACAGGATCTCGCCGAATCACAACTTCTTTTTGACATTAAGTAAACAATCATTAAATATGTTTGAAATATGCTTCAACCTCATGATTGACGTAATTGTTTATCTGTGACAGATATAATTGTTTGATAATAGTATATAAGTATATATAAATGATTTAATGGCCACTAGTTATATCCATCACATAACCGAATTGAACACAACTCCATAGAACTCCATTTAAAATTACGTCTTACATTTTTCGATTCTTGTCACACGTTTTGATGTTTTGGACCACTGTGTGTCGGGTAACACCATTTTCCATCCTGATACTTTATTCAATAATTTTAAACGTAAACCCTGTTCCCTGAGACTTCATCTGAATTTGGTTAAATAATACACCAAAATCAGTTCATGTTAAAGGTGTTTTTTTTAATCTCAGCTGCTTTAATATGTGTCAGACAAACTGAGAAAACTGTTCTTACTTCTCGTGACCTGCGCTACAACAGAATCCGTATTCATTATTGCGGATATATACGCAGAAGGAAATATCCAACTGGATGTGGAAGCACCTCAATATCCTTGGTTTTGGACCACTGTGCGACAGAAAGTATCTTCGAAATAAATGAACGCACTTCACGCTAGTAGTTTATGACGGTCAACAAAAATAGACACCAATTCTTTTAAACAGCTACCGGATATAAAAAAAAAAGTTTTTGACAAACAAACTCATTCCAAAGCTAAGAAAATAATGGTGTTTAACATGAAAAACACTTACGCATTTAATCTGTTTCCCGATTTTAATTTCCTCCGTTTTTATGTATTTTGACGAGTATTCTAACTATGTCAATGTTATTGGGCAATTCCTTCGTGACGTGAGCCGTGAAAGGTGAATTCCGTTCTTTATTTTAGTTTAATTTCTTTGGTATCATTGCTTTTGATAGGCGTAAGTCAAGTCTTGATGAAATGCTTGGTATTACACAGCAGGGCTTGTTGATAAAGATACGCTTTTTCCTCCCTCACGATAAAAGAAGGACCATGGACGGAGATGATATCAAATTCCAAGAAGAGGAAGAAAGCGGTTATCGGGAAAAGCTGCTCAAATGGTCGGACTTAATCTTAAGCAAAGAAATATAAATATAAAAATACATAGATCGACTCTTATGCATATCGCGCATTAATGTTTGTAATCGGTACATACTCATGAGCCCGGATAGCTCAGTCGGTAGAGCATTAGGCTTTTAACCTAAGGGTCCAGGGTTCAAGTCCCTGTTCGGGCGCAAGTTTTTAATATTGCTTGTAGATTTTCTTCTGTTTTTCTCGTTCGGCAATCTTGAGTATTTCTAACGCTTTGTAACATTTTTATTTGGAGGTCGATTTGACAAATTACTATAATTTGGTAATGGGAAGAAACATTCCAACCATTGAACGATTTATAAAGGTTTACTGATATTTTTTTACCCTAGGCATCATTGGCAACTATACAAAAGTTACAAAATGATAACGAGAAAATCTCTAAACACTGTCTTCCAGTGGTCTAGTGGATGGCGTCGCTGTCTCACACTACAGAGATCTCGGGTTCCTTTCCTGGCATGGGCTTGGATGATTCTGTTGTTCGAGAAACTTCACTAAGATGCCCCCAAATGGATATACATACATATGTACAATTATTTTACATTAAATTTCATCCAGTATTCCTAGGGAACAGTTGCTCAATAGCGCGTGTTTCATTAATGACCTCTGCGAATGAGACTAGACGCTGAATAGGCGGGTATGTTACTTTTTATTAAATAGAATGCATTAATTTTTAACTTTACTTAATAAATATTTATTTATATAATAAAATTATTGAAGATTACTGTATTTAAGGCTCCGTACGAATTATTTACAACAAAAATGTTACAAAAATCGCCGGTAATACTTAAGATATCCCTAACGAGAATATCAGAAGAAATTCAACAAACAATATTAAAAATCTGCGCCCGAACAGGGACTTGAACCCTGGACCCTTAGGTTAAAAGCCTAATGCTCTACCGACTGAGCTATCCGGGCTCGTGTACACATAAGTTTTACAAAAGTGTACTGCATGCATATAATGATATTATGTCCTTTCATATTCATCTATATATACTATATTTCTTTTTCATATGAGCTGTTTTTCCGGCTTTCTTCATCTTCTTGGAGTTCTACATGCGGTCCTCTTTTTTTATCATGAAGGAGCACAAAACATTTATGTTCTTGCTGTGTAATATCAAATATGACAACAATACTTCACCAATGAAGAAATTAAACTCATAAAACCAATGAGGGTTCTCTTAAATCACCTTTCACGGCTCAAATCATGAAGTAATTGCTTAAAAACAGAAGGAATAAATGAACGCACTTCACGTTAGTCGTTTATGACGCTCAAAAAATATAAAAATCAATTCTTTTAAACAGCGGACGTTCCAAATCACATAAAAGCAGAAAAACTACTGTATTCATCGACAGAAATTGTTCACATAATCTTGCAACAGACTGCTCGAAACATGTTAGGGGAAGTTACTGGAATGGATTCCGAAGGATTAAAATGAATAATACTTAAAGTAAAGGTTTAAACTTCTCTTTACATATCTATATCAGCCAAAACCTCCTGAAGGAAACTTAAAGAAAGGGTGGAGTCAATTGAGAATTAGATGTGGATTCAGAAGACTATTTCTAAGCTGCTGGATATAAAAAAACGTTGGAGACAAACTCATTCCAAAGGTAAAAAAAAGGTGTTAAACATGAAAAACACTTACGCATGTAATCTGTTTCCCGATTTTTAATTTGCTCCGTTTTTATATATTTTGACGAGTATTCTAACAATGTCAATGTAAGTAAACATTACCTTTCTGTTTTTAAGCAATTACTTCATGATTTGAGCCGTGAAAGGTGACTTCCGAGAGCCTTCATTGGTTTTATGAGTTTAATTTCTTCATTGGTTCCTTCTGGAGTCATTACTTTTGATAGGCTTAAGTGAAGTATTGTTGTCATATTTGATATTCCACAGCAAGACCACAAATATTTTTGCTCATTCGTGATAAAAATAAAGAGGACCGCATGTCGAACTCCAAGAAGATGAAGAAAGCCGGAAAAACAGCTCATATGAAATAGAAATAAAGGAGCCTTCTTTGGTTTTTTGAGTTTAATTTCTTCAGTATCATTGCTTTTGATAGGCGTAAGTCAAGTCTTGATGAAATGCTTGATATTACACAGCAGGACTTGTTGATAAAGATACGCTGTATTTTCCTCCCTCATGGTAAAAGAAGGACCATCGACGGAGATGATATCAAATTCCAAGAAGAGGAAGAAAGCTGTTAGCGGGAAAAGCCGCTCAAAAGGTCGGAGTGATGAAAAATCTAAACTGAAACTCAATTTCAAGCAAAGAAATATAAAAATACAAAGATCGACTCTTATGCATATAGCCCATTGATGTTTGTAAACGATATAGTCTCATGAGCCCGGATAGCTCAGTCGGTAGAGCATTAGGCTTTTAACCTAAGGGTCCAGGGTTCAAGTCCCTGTTCGGGCGCAGATTTTTGATATTGTTTGTAGAACCAAACAAACTTAAAAGTACCCATTCCTATTCTATATTGCTTTAAAGGAATTCGTATCTCTGTAACGATGTAATAATTTACTATATTAAAATAACAAAATCTTTATATTTGTAAGAATATAATTATTTTTTACATGTCAATAACCAAAACAAAAATGCTGTTATATGTAACAATGTAATAAGACTTATGCTTTCTGAAACATTCCACATCCTGGAAGCAAGCTTTCACTGAAGGATCCACAGAATATATATTTCATGTTAACAAGTCCTTGGTGTAAGAAGAGAGACTGCTTCTTTTTTCCTGGATGTGTGGACATTATAGGAACACGAAGAAAAGCGCGATTCTGCATAACGCGTTAGTTGGTTGCTGTAGCACGTTCAGGATGACGTTCGACCTTGCACGTGGACGTTCGTCCCAGGTAAATACGTCAGCACAAGAACGAATAAGAAGAAATCGGAGAGTCAGAGAGGTCGCTTCAGCTTCGGTTTCAGCCCCCACCCCCAACACTTTTCCTTCACACACCTATCCTGATTAGGCTTGTGGAAAAGTACCTTAATTTGTTATTAACAAAAGAAACAGCTTTTAGACACAACTAATTGGCATTACTCCATTTATAGCGTATAACTTTCTAAAACCAATTATTTTACCTGCCTACTTAAAACGAATGGTTTCATTCCAATTAACAACCTGGTATACATAATAATATTATACCATCTATTTTTCCACAATTTACTATTCGGGTAGGTTTACACAGTTTTAATGAGATACTTTCAAATTTTAAGGCTTAAAATAAAGAGGCTTGGCTAAAAGAGAAATGCAAAGCGCTTGAAGATTTCATAGTGATAGGGAAAAAAGACACATTCGGAGAGAGGGAAAGTATTAGCAAGAACATCAGGAGAAAAGATGGGAAGCCAATTATAGAAAAAGAAGAAAAAGCAGAAAGATGGAAGGAATGTCTAGTGAAAATCTAGATCAGTTAGTAATAGAAAAAGAAGAGGACGTGGGTGATGAAAGAGTTGGGGGACAACATTTTAAGGTCAGAGAAAAACCCCGATCTACGTTTAGGCCATCTGTAAATTTAGAAAAAGCGTTTGATAATGTGAACGGGAACACACTATTAAGGATTTTGAAGAGCAATGGAATAAAATCTCGAAAAAAAGGCTTATACATAACCTCCACAGAAGACAGGCAGCAGTAATTAGAATAGAAGATCAAGAAAAGAATGCCGTAAACAAGAAAGGAGTGAGACAAGGATGTAGTTTATCGCCCATGCTGTTTAACTTGTATACAAAACAGGCATGAAGAATGTTAAAACAATATGGAAAAGAAACCATACTGCAAGGAGAAGAAATACAAACCTTCCGCTTTGCCGACGATATTGTAGTATTAAGGGAGACAGAAGAAGACTTGGAAACCATAGTAAATGGCATGAACGGGGTCCTGGAGAATGAGTTCAATATGATTAATAGAGGGAAAACCAAGGTAATGGAGTGTAGTTTGGAAACAGTGGAATAACAAAGGGTGTTAGATTGGGAAGGGATATTTTGACGGAAGTTAAGGAATTCGGCTACTTGGGAAGCTCAATAAGTATTTTTTTGGGTTAACAGGCTGCACGAGGGTGATACTGAAACTTTAATAGCATAGGAAGGGAATTGAAAATGGGGGATGCAGAAGGTAGAGCAAACTGCGAGATTAAGAAATATTCTGTATATTATTATTTGTGACAAGGTACTGCAAAAAGTGTATGGATTGCCAGACTGTTTTATGAAAAATGCAGTTACAATTTCATAGTATATGGGTCTTTTCGTTGAATCGTCTTTAAATTATAGACTTAAATCTTTACAATATTTAATTCTTTTTTGAGATTACTAAATAATGTGCAACTAGAGAAGCAAACAAAAACAGGTCGGTGCTTAAATTTTTTATAACTAGAATATATAACTAATATACAGAGAGGGCAAATTCTAACCACCACCTCAATTCAATGTTAGGACATCTTTTACTCTCAATACTGCTGGGATTCTATGAGATGTTGAGACCATATCTGGCGTTCTCCATTTTCCAATTCCTGAAGAACCAGCTGCGTCATGCGCTTCGAACCAAGGGCAATACCAGCAGCTTTATGACAAGGAGCATTATCTTGCTGGAAGTATCCAGACCTGGCAGAGTACACCATTAACATAACAGGATGGACTTGATCTGCGATAATACCCTTGGACATTTAGAGATTGTATCATAGGAATCAAAGGATCCATACCACGACAAGGAAACATCCCCATAACCATAATATTCCGCCACCAGGTTAAAGTGTTGTGGCAATGCAGTTGGGGACCATGCTTCCGTTTTGTATTCTTCATATTTGAACCGTGCCATCTGCATGGAGCACTTGAAATCGCTATTCATCAGACCACATGACCCCTTTTCCACTCATCTACTGTCCATCCTTTTCAATCTGAAGACGTCTACTCTTGTTCAAGCAGACAGCAGAGACTTTCAAACAGGTCATCGGCTTCCATAGCCCATATGGTGTAATGTGTGGGGAACAGTTTGTTCTGAGACTTTGCCAGTTAGTCCTTTAAAAAAATTCTCCGTTATTTGACTTACCTTTCCTCTTCTATTGCACTGGACAGCTCTGGCAACTCTACTTTCAGCTTTAGCATTGAGTAGCCTGTGACGACCCCAAGTCTGACGTTGATACCCGGATTTTTTGCTCTGTCGTTCACTCTCTGTAAAAAATAATTGCTACTCTCGAAAACTTCACAAGTATAACCGCTTTGCTGATATGCTTTGAGTGCCTAAGATCATTCCGCTTTCTGAGTTAAATCTCGTCCTTGCCCATAGCAACATAGTACAGCTGATGATTTACTTCTCCTTTTTTTGGTGGGTAACAGACTACATTGTCCTTTCGATGTGTACATAGCTTTGTTCTACCTCTTGAATATTATTTTGATGTTCTCAAATCACCAACTCGCTCCCATATAAAGAGTGTGATGGGATGAGAGAAGAAAATCCTAATCTCTATTCTATCTTTTAGAGTTAAACAGACCTTGTTTTCCCATATCATCAGTTCCTTGTGAATGTATGTTTTCCAAATAGGGGTGCATCATGATGGAAAAGAAATAGGATCACGTCCCAAAACCTTCAAGGGGGAAAAAGCCAAAGCTTCCCATAT
Organism: Eucriotettix oculatus; assembly: GCA_034510155.1. NCBI lineage: Eukaryota > Metazoa > Arthropoda > Insecta > Orthoptera > Tetrigidae > Eucriotettix > Eucriotettix oculatus. The sequence goes on along the minus strand of JAEMUL010000032.1, from coordinate 31,765 downwards.
GCTACACAATGCAAATGAACAAACACTTGAAGAATCTAAAATAATAATCTGAATTTATTCAAACATACTGTAGAGGAATAAACGGATAAATTAAAATGAAAAAAGTTGTTTATTAAGAATACAGCATTACTATTGGCAAATATATTTCTTACAAAATTCACATTCTTTATTTATATTATTAAACTTTTCTGCTATTACACGAAAAATGGAAAACATTAACAAATTTTGATTGTGTAACATCCATCACAGGATTGTGTAAATGCAGACCTTACCAGTTGCACAAAAATAACAATATAATATTTACAGTAAAATTACTGTAAAAGATCATTTTATCAACCTAATTATTTACATAGTCCGTAGCTGAACTATTAAAAATGTCATTGTAATCAGATAACAAATCTCATAAAATATGAAATTAGATGCATGTTAGAAAGAGCTCATCCAGCTGTCACATCTTTACTAATTCTTAGTAAAGCTAACACAATTGACAAAATCATACAAACGATATGAACGCATACTGAAAACGGCCAAAATTATACAATATTATGATTTTTTTGTATCTACCACTTGCTGAGAAAACTTTCATCCAGACAATTGTATACTGATAAATTTCTCTGTAGCCTGAAAAAGAAAATTACAATACTGTAATGACTTGAATTTTTTTCTTGCATGTTATCAAAGAGTAAAATAATTTTAGAAATGCCTGAGGAGAAATAACAGTTTAATCCATAAAAATATAGAAACTACAACATTAAAATGAATTAATAATCAATATGAAACTTTCTAGGGTATTGGAAAGATCAAATATTAAAGAAATGATCATAAGAAAAATAAATAATCTGAATGACGACGCGTCAATTTATGAGAAGAAATAAGCATATCAGAAAAATTCAATAGAATAGTAACTTAACAAGGAAACATTCTTCAAGAACATAAAAAAACATTATGACTATATGTATCACAGGTTTAAATGATGAAATTTTCAGTTTAATATATAATACAATAGAAGCTTTCATAACCAGCCACTACGTCGGTTGCCAATTCGGCCAAGATGGTTTTAGACAGAAAAATCAGCTACTGTGCATAAGATAATTAATTAAAACACAAGTATTTGATTAATTGTATTTCATTTAAACTACAACTTTCGAAATAAAATAAGATTTACTTAAGACATTAAAAAGAATGCATACAGTATTGGGTAATGGCTAAAAAGAATTTGTACTCTTAATATAATTACAGTAGTCCTAAATATGGATTTGCAAAGAGTTTTTCTTGTGCGGCCAGTTAAAGTGAGGCTGGTTAAGAGAGCTTCTACTGTACTAGGAATATTAATTGTAAAATCAGCTTATTTGAACCAGGAAAATGACAATACTACCAGATACTTGTATTAATATTTCAAAGAAAACTAAATAAAATATTCAACTATCTCCATAAACTAAATAAAGTCACTGATACTTACTCTTTAAAACCTGTAGCTACCTCTTCTGCCTTTTTAGGATGACATACTAATGTAGTTCTAGATCGTTCTGGATCAAACAAAGGTGCAACATACTTGGGACCAACACGATTTAAATCGTCAATGGATACCTGAGATATCAAATGCACTAAACGTCTGAAAAATGACATAAAAATGTATTATAAATCTGAATTTTCCCTATCAGATATATACAACCTTTTTGTATAATGCATATAACCTGTAGCTTGATAGCTTACAGATCTCTTATAGAGACCATGATCATTTTAAATACAAACTTGAACCTTTATTGGATAATTAGACAAAAGTTCAGACATGATCTAAGTAATTATGTTTCAATTCTGAATTTACAAAATGTTCGATATGGCCTTTTTAAAGTGACTGGGTACACAATTTGGCATTAAAAAGAATTGGTAACAGCATATCACCAATAAATTATAATTTTTTATTCAGATCAATATGGAAAAATCTTGACAGGATGAGGACAAAAACTTGATACCTCCTTCCTGATGGAAATCAGGTAGGTGCTCTACCATCGGAGCTAATCCCAATTGACCGCTGTGACATGTCTCCATCCTTTGTACGCCTGCAGCTCAGGCTCTCCGATTAACTAGATCACACTCTTCACAGATTAATTTCTAGAAGATCAGTGATGGATGGGCAAAGTGTAAATTTATCTAAGATACATGATTTTAAGTTTGAATACAGGAGAATTGATTCCAATTGAAATTCTGCCAAAGGTATGGTAAAGTCTCACAATTTGTTTTAATGAGTTGCTTACTTGAAAATTCAATGGAAATGGAACTATTGTTCCAAATTTTATCATGCTATTCAGTAAATCAAATGTCGCCAGTGGGTGTCATTCATGAGCATTAATTCATTGTAAAACAATTAATTTCTAAATGTTGAAATTTTAATGATTAATAATTTACATGTAGCATAAAAATTGGATTACTATGCTATTATGGTCATCAACGGAATATATATCCATCATATATCAATCATTGTTGAAAATATTTTTAAAAAAGCAGTTGTTATAGATGCGATAGAAGACAATAGACACATTTAATAACAAATTGATACCTTGTGTAAATATTGTTGCACAAAAATATTTGTAAGGAGAATATTTCAACTTTCTGTTAAATATCAGATTAATTATCTTATTTAATTACCTGTTATGGTTATGATCCACACCTTTGAAGTAAGAAAGCACGGATTGGGTAACGACATCTCCAATACTCTTCTCATGTTCAATAATTTTAAATATTAATGAACTCTTAGCTGATTCGAACAATAATTGGTCCCATTTTGCATCTTCACACAGCTGTGCTTCCTAAAAGAATTGTCAGAAACACATGCAAACATGTAGCAAAGAAACAAGATAAAGTCTGTACAATAAATAAACCATAAGGTAATTAGTAATTAACAATTAATTTAAAACAGACAGAAGCAATATTTTCAAATAAATATACCCATAAATAACTCAACACTACAAATAAATTTTCAAACAAGGATCATTGTCCCAATCTTTAAATTGGGACACATAATGGGGATTCTAAATTATTGACCTATTGGTCTAGCTTCATTGGGATTCTTTTGTGAAAATCTGATAATTTCTTTCAAGATTTATGAGACAAAAGTTAATAATGTGGGCAGAATAGACCCTATGATTATTTCAAAGGCTTTTGATGTAGTTCCTCACAGAATCTTGCTTCAAAATATAGATGACATGGGTATTATCGAAAGAGTAGGTGCAATAATTATTAATAAAATAGGCAAATGAAATTTAGGGTCTGGAAAGAAACATAATTCAATTTCTTTAAAGACGTTGCAGGACAAAAAAATTGCATGGAATTCAGGATAAAATAGAATTGATTCTGTATGGGTGGGCAAATCACTTATTCAAAAAAAAGAAAAAAAAAGATTTTGTCCAATACTCATTCCTAAATAGGACAATAAATACATGGAACAATTCACCTGCAGGAGTGTTTGAAGTTCTCTTATGGAAAGAAAATTTAGAGTTGTTATAAACTCACCCTGTTTTCAGGTATAATTTCTATGGTTTTATTTTCAGGCCAATATTATTCTTAAATTTAAATAATACACATATATATAATATTTATGTATAAAAATGATCTTAGATCAATATTTTTTCTTTACATGCATTTTATAACTGAAAACTGGTCACAATAACAATATTGTTTTATGGTCATTTTATTTACTGCAACTTCATGTATCTGCCACCAGCAAACTGTTCTTCTGTAGGTTAAATAAATATATACAATTTATTGTTACATTTCAAGCTTTCACTGAACTGCTTTGACAAATCCCTCAGTTATAAACCTTTCGCACAATTTTGATGACATATATAAATTATTATTAGATTCTAATTTAAATAAGGGATAATACCAAATTGATAAGACATCAAAGTTAATTTTACTAAATAATACATACAAAGAAAGTCACAACATAATGTGATTCTCTATTTTCAAATGTTTACTTGTGAAGGCTTGCATATTATTTCAACGCAATTCATTTGAGCTACTGTTACAGTAAATTGTTAAATCAGAAGTTTATTACTGTGGCTTTTACATTTATTTAATGCTGAATTACCAGATTAAGTTGTCTCATAGTTAAAATGTTAATACTTACCACAATATTTTTTGCTTCTTTGTAAGCTGCCACACAATTTGTCGCTCTGTACAAGCTCATGTGCAACAAACCTTCATGAGGTCTTGGAATAATATTGTAACTATATGCTAGGCCCATTCCTCTAATTTGCCTCCACATAGGACCCTGAGGTTGACAGTGTAAATTAAATTTATAACCAGAACAAAAATAGCTAAATTAATTTGAAATATAAAATTGATTACAAATATTAACAGTCAATATAACATACCTCTAGCTGTGTTAGGTACTGGAGGAATACAAGCAGAGGTGCCAAATCAGGATCATTGAAATCTTTTATAGATTGGGTTGATTGACAGAAAAACGCAGACTCGATACAGCCAAGCCCAACAACGCAATTTGAAGCAGGGCTTTCTCCAGGGGGCAATAATAGTGACCAATCAGGAGTAACATTCAACCTGGAAATACAAATAGTTTAATACAAAATGTAGAGCGCGATCATCAGTACATAATGTGTGTACATTATATATATATATATATGAGATAGGCAATGACATTGAAATGAGAGAGAAAGATAGGAAATACGCTTTTTGAAACATATGTTTGGCACAGAATTGTGCTCAGGGAAAGACATATGTCAAGCGTAGAGAAGAAAGGAAGAAGGAAGAGAGACTGAAAATATTCGGCGCCTCCGCTGTAGCCGCGGAGCGCCTTAACCATTAGGCTGCGTCGCCGGTGCATCGAAGATAGTCAGTCTTGGATATATATACGATGTATTTGGTTGGGATGGATAGAGAGTTGTAGGATAGAAGAGATTATTAGGAGCATCCATTAAGGATAAATTACAAATTAATGAAACGTTTGTAACGTGACGAAGTCAGTCTCTCTTCCTTCTTCCTTTCTTCTCTACGCTTGACATATGTCTTTCCCTGAGCACAATTCTGTGCCAAACATATGTTTCAAAAAGCGTATTTCCTATCTTTCTCCCTCATTTACTATCCTTACTTACTATCCTAATATCCAAAAACCTGTGACTTCGTCACGTTACAAGTGTATATATATGGCAGGCATCTAGTAAAGTTTGGAGTTCTTTAAATTTTTCATCAGAAAGTTAGGAAGACATTTCCAGTGATCGACTAACCAACAACTGTAGGTTGAAGGATAAGGCAGATTTGGTACCTGTTCTTATGACAAGTTTGGCAACCGGGTGTAAGTGAAGTGGTGGGAGGTTGAGGCCTACAAGGGTGGATGAGGATGCTGAGAAGGTTGAGTGGGTGCTTAAAGCCAACATTTGTGCAGTTGGAGGGGTACTGTGAGAAGGATTTATAATATCAGGGTTGGAATTTGATTTAAAAAAGGATTTAACGTTAGTCATATGCCACCTTTCCCATTACCCTATCAAAATGAGTTAATTTGACATTCCGGAATGCAAAATCATGACAAATTTTCAAGAACCTGAGACTGCTTCTTCAGGAAGTGAACTAAGGCTTTCAAAAAGAAGACTCAGGAAATTATTTTGTATCTGTTTGTGAATTCTGATAAGTATCATCGTAGAGTGAAATTAGTAGATATAAAATCCAAAATTAGTCCAACTATATTAAAATTTCAATTTCCTTACTTTCTCCTCACCGAGACCTTGTCAGTTGGCAGTAGCTCTTCCCATGGCTTAACAAGATCAGGAAATTTCATTTGTATTTTGTCTACATTAGTTGCTAAATGCACAACCATATTTTCTGGACTTGTAATTTTTTGGCGGACCAATTCTATATTTTTAAGCACTTCGTTAGATCCATCTTCAGATTCAAGTTTTTTTATTAAAGATGTCAGAAATTTTTGTTGACGTATCATACTAGCTGAATAATGGTTGCTTTCTGAAAAACAAATTCAGACTAACTTTTGACATAGGAATAAAATAACATTTTTTGAAACAATAAATCATACTCAAACACTACAAAATATATAGTTTATCATTATAATGACTAAATTAAATTGAAGCTTTATTCTGTAAGCAAACCTAACACAGTTTATAAAGTAGTCTTCTAAGTAGTTACAAATATTTTATGTTAAGTGTGTTTATTGTAATTTCCCATAAAACTAATAAGACCACCTATATTTGCGAGTGTCTACTCGACATGGGGGCAGAAATGGTTAACACACTTCATGGTAAACTAAGGTTCTGGGATGAAATACCAGCAGCGCTTAATATTCTCAATGTTTCCTACATCCTCCTTTATATACATTGTTCTGACTGTATGCATTAAAGCACATTAATACCTTCGTCCCATATTTGTATCTTAACTCACTATTATCCTATATACATAAATACAAGTAGGGAAATGAAATTTATAAAATAATTAACTCAAATAGTAAGACAGGAAAGAGAGATAGAAAGGGTGTGGCTTACTCTTAGTGTAAATCTGGTAAACACCATAATGAGTGCATTTTATGTGAGTCACCTTTCATTCTATTGATCTACATACATAAAAAAATGTTTTTAAAAACTCGTTAAATAATTCCCTTTCTTTAAGACAAGAACTATAGCTGACTGAAATTCATTAACAAATGATATTTTCAAAATTAACTTAACTAAAAAACTCACTTGAACATTGTACAAAAGGAAAAACAAAAAATGGAATTTTCTCCATATAGTCATGAATGTAATCAATAATGTGGGTTACACATAGCAAGAGTTTTTATCTTTAGTTCTAAATTATATATAATACAGAACGAAAAATATGTTGTAATCAATGTTTTAAGGTACAGATACTTGAACATTATTATCACATATTTTGTTACCTTTACTATAGCAAAGTCCTTTCATTAAATCTTTAGCTATACTATTTCCATTACGTTTCAATTGTGCTACATCATTTGCAATTTTGGCAGCTATTATTCGCAATCTTTCAGTTGTGAATTCAGTTTGATACAATAATTCCCTTAATAAGACAACTCCTCGTTCATATTTGGCAGGTTCGAGCTGAAATAAAGAAGAGAATAATTATATATATTATGATGACCCCCATTAATTTGAAATTATAGTTTTCTCTTCCTGTATTTTACAAATGAGTTTAGGAAGTCATTGAGGGAGGGAAGCTACATTGTCATTGTGGTCAACAATTTTCGGTTTGTATAGTTTTGCAGTAGATAAAGAGCACATTGTGTTTTTATAATATGTATGTTAAAATACTGATTACAATTTAAGTGTTAATATTTCATGTTGCATATTTAACAATACTTTGTCCAGAAGCATTCAGGGAAAATGTTTATGAAAACATACAAACAGGCAACTCTAATTTTAAAGCATATGAAGGGTATTGAAAAGTGGTGATGTGGAAGGAGAAGCAAAGTAGCCAAGGATTGACTATGACACCTGGGCTATATAGGTTAAGGATCCTACTCAGTGATTCACCTAAAAGAGATGCAGGGAAAGCCCTAGAAAACCTGCATCAGGTATGTCTGGTTTTTGGGTACTATTCTCACACCCTTCCAAATGACAGGACAGGAATTTGCTGTGGGGTCGCACCATTCTCTTCTACATTTCTCCTCCAATTGCATTTTTATATAACAACATGCTAATAATTGCATTAGAGAGCAAATCTAGTTTTTGTTTTTTAATTTTTAAACAACTCTTCTATTAATAATTATTTGTTAAGTATATTTTGTTAACATACCTGTATACAAAGAGTTGCAGTATGTGAATAAGGACCACAATGGAACCTTGATGATGATTCAAGTCCCATTCGTGCACTTGTGCAAACTGTGTCAGTTTCTAATTCAGAAACAATATCTTCATATGGCACAAGAATATCACCACGCCGTACTGGCAACTCTAAAAGTGATTCTAGTAGTAATGGTAAGTAAGGTCTTAGGGATTGATCCACATCTGATGTATCCATAAGAGTAAAAATCTGGAAATGTTAATTATCAAAGTGAAATTAAGTACCAAGTTATTCAATAGTCCTACGACACAGGAAAAGATGCAAAAATTGGGGTAAATATAAAAATTTTAAACTGGTAACACATAAATCTTTTGTTGTAATTTGGTTTACCAGAAGAATTAATATTCAGGTAACCAAAAAATATCAAATAATGATTTCTTATTCATACAAACCATTCAGACAGAACTGAATTAAGCATATTGATGTTTTAAGAGTTGCAGAATTGTGCGTTTGTTCTGAATTGATTGACATTTGTTTCAAACATGAACATAAAATTTCCTATTTTGTTAGAACTACAGTAGATCATTAACAAAATTAAAATGTACATTAGTTATCTCATATGTAAGGTCTGAAATTACACATAACAGCTCCAGGCAATGATCTATTTCCTTATTGATTATTCTTTTTTTTTTTACTTAGGCAATATTGCCCGTTTCACCTTGGTGTCCGCCATTCGACAAGGAAGCGACCACGTGTGTGGTGACTTCACTAGTAATACGTGGGAATTACTGAACGGTAATGTAATGTAAACATAATATCTTCGGTTTAACTGAAAGTGAGAAACTTCATTGGTTGTATGCAGGGGGCAATTATTTATTTTGTGTTTTTATTTAACAGTTATATTTTGTAACTTATGAAAAGGAAATAATATGTTTATTTATTTATTGTACATCGGTATTCAATGTTTCCTGTGTTCACTCTGTTTGTCCATCCTGTTTTGACGCCCCGATACTTAAAGCTCTAAAGCTCTGCCCCTGTACCTGGACGGGCAAGCGAGAACCGTTAAAATAAAAATATATATATAAATATATATATATATATACACACATATAAATTATATATTGGATAGGTGACGAAGTCACGCATTTAATAATTGGATAGGAAGAAAGATAGAAATATTTGGGAGAAAGGCAGGAAATTCGCTCTTTGAATCATATGTACGGCATGGAAACATGCACAAGGAAATACATATGTCAAGCGTAGAAGGGAATGGAAGAAGGAAGAAAGACTGAAAAAATTCGATGTGGCCAGGACTCGAACCTGGGTGCACAAAACAACAGTGCATCGCCCCTAGAGCAGGGGCGTGCGTCTATCCACTCCGCCACCACATCGAGTACGACCAACTGAACATTTTCAGTCTATATATTAGGTTTTCAAGTTAGGATGGATAGAGAAGAGGGATGGAAAAATTAGGAGCAAATTCAAAGAGCGAATTTCCTGCCTTTCTCCCATATATTTCTATCTTTCTTTCTAATATATATGATATAGGAAATGACATTGTCATGTTTATTAAAACAATTAATGGGGAAAGGACAGAGAGATAGAAAGAAGATGACTTACCTGAGGCTAGCCGATCACTGGAAATGTCTTCCTAACTTTCTGATGAAGGGGGCGGTCCCTCCGAAAATTCAAGTTCTCTAAACCTCACAAGGTGTCTACCATCTATGAACCTCAGGTAAGTCATCTTCTTTCTTTCTATATATATATAAAACAATTCATGGGGAAAGGACAGAGTGGATGATTCCATGCCGTACATGGTAGACACCTTGTGTGGTTTGGAGTTCTTTAAATTTTCGGATGCACCACCCCCTTCATCAGAAAGTTAGGAAGAAATTTCCAGCAATTGGTTATCGGTTAGTTTCTTACCTGAAATGTACAGATGGCAGGCACCGTGTAATCTCGAATTCTTGAATTTTCAGAGGCACTACCCCCTTCATCTGAAGAATATATATTTGTATCTGTGTGTTTGTGTGTGTGGCTGCATTCATGCAAGAAAAAAATGCATGTCTAGCTGAAATTGAAGCTTGGTACCACCATTCAAGACAGGAGGAAAAACATTAAATTTTCAGAAGTTGGCTTCCTTCTTCAGGACGAAAAGTCGCACAGCCAGCACATGGGGTGCAACTTCCTTTCCCCTGAAGAAGGCTAACACTTTCAAAAATTTGAAAAACTTCCTCCTGTCCTCATGAGCAATTCAGAGAGCTGAGTCACACTCCTTCTCTTTCAGTGATATATATCTGTGACTGGTATTCCCCTGTCTTAAAGCACTTTGTTATGACTAGGAAAAGTTAAAGTTACGTAACATTCCAACTTTTTCAATAATAATAATAACAACAATAATATAAAGAATTACTTACATAAACAAAATTGGTATGGACATCATCTAAATGCATATATACAGGTGAATTTCTCAAATCAAACTTAGGATGCTGCACTGCTGAACCTGATGTGAAACTCTGTATTGGATGAAAATTAATACAGGATGTGCTAGGAATGGGCACAGAAGTTAACATTTCGTCAGGTGGTGGTTTCTGGAAAATAAATATGTTAGCACACACTGAGATTACATTCATTAATCATGAAATTCATTAGAAGTGCTACTTCCAAGAAATTACATTCTTTATTTCTGAGATTAATGAAAAACAAAACTTTCTGTGAAAGAGTGTGTTAGCTAAAATTCATATTTAATGGTCCTATTGACGAAAGTAGAAGAATTTTTAAGACTTGATAAAAAAATTTATCTTTACAATCTGCTCAGGTAAGGAGGCATGATCTCTCTTTTTCTATCACAACAAAAAAATTTAAAATGATATGTCAAATTATTACTATAATATTTAATATCATAGAATTGATTTTAAAGTTATGTGCAATAAGACGCCAAAGGAAAGTCTACATAAATCTTTTATTCCATTTGCAGGAAAGATGCAAAGATACTAGACAGAATATTATTCAAAACAATTATGTAAACGAACATATTCTTCCTATATTTAAACACAGAACTAACCTCATTTTCAGCCATCGCATCCTTTAGATGTTTTCCTTTCTTTTCCAAGCCCTCCATTCCCAAAGACTGTCGCTGCGCTTCTAATCTCTTTTTTTCTTCTTCTGCCATTGTCTTTTGTTCCTGTAAACTTGGTAGTCCACGTATAACAACACTTGGTGCATCAACAAGGTAACGCTTTAATAATTGGATCCAAAACTCTTCAGACTCATTTTCCATTAAGCGTAAGTCATCAACTTGATTTAGTCTGTGATCAAGCTGAAATATCAGAAAGTTATGGCACAGTTTTTTCCAGAACCCTTTATTTATTTTATATAGATGTCGTCAAAGGTGTTGATAACAAACATAAAATAATTCTATTTACAACGTAAGCAATATTTATGTACTATATTGAAAAACGTAGTTGCATAACAAATTTAAATTATACAATAAAGACTCTTTACTTAGCTAAGCTAAAGTAGATATGTTCAAAAAGGTGAAAATTCATACTACTATAAGCAGCTAACAGTTTATATATTGAAGTACAGAAATTTATTGAGATGCACCACCCTAAGAAATTTATGGTAAATACAGCAATTAATATTCTGCCACAATTAAAGAAAAATTTACAGAAATTATACTTAATTGTTTATTTCTATATAATGGTCTGAATAAAGGAAAACCAAACATTTTCTTTCTATTTCAATCTTTATAATTGCACATATATTAGTGAACAAAATAATGATCCAGATTTCTGAGACAACTTCACAAGTTCAATGGGAAACATAAATTCAGGTTATGAGAATTTTGCCTCAGTGAATATACTTACATCCTCTTTTGTACTTCCATAAAGCATATCTCCTATTATCATAATAGCTACTCCTTTATGTGGACTGTTTTCAAGATGGCTTAATGATTCTAAAATATGCCTGTGAATAACTGTATGTAATCTTCTCATATCTAGTTTCTCTTCTCCTTTCGCAATTGCTGTAAGAACTTGCTGGAGTCGACCTTTAACTAATTTTAATTTATTAGTAGGAACATTTTCAAACATCAAGTAGAGGAGAGATTCAGAATTCTCTATCAATGAATAGCAAACCTGAAAACAAAATAATGGTTGTCAAATAAAATTAATAAACTATAAACAGATTCGGCATTAAACAATTTGCAGAATATATTTATTACCTTGCTAGCATAAGGGTCATCAATTTCAACAAACTCTTTCTGAAGAGGGCTAACTGATGTATCTATCAAATATTTTAGCAATACTGAGCACGCACACATCCTGTGACAACAATTAAAAGTATATAATAATTACAAGACTTAAATATAAATCTATATTTCTCAGTTATATTAATTCAAAATTATAAGTGGATACAATCAAATCTCTCTCTGTACACTTTATTTCCATACCTATTATTTATACATCACCATAGATGTTCAATTCACATCCATTTCTTATGGATGTTATATATGAATACTTTCTCAAAATTCTATAAATTTTAATGACAAGAGATACAAAGCAGTGCTATAGCTTTAAAGTCCTAACATAGATACAGAAGTAGAAAAGTGTATTTCAAGAAAAACCTTTTATCAAGCACGAAAATTAAATAAATTTTATGAATTGGGAATAATATATGAAAGAAAACAAGAGAAAGTAATTACCAATATAAATTAGAACCTCCCTCAATAAAGAAATGGGAAATAGTCACAACAATTATGTTTATGGTCATTATGGTTTTATAAACTTAGTAGTGTACATAAGTGGTTTCTGCTAGTGCCTTTGAAAAAGTCACCTGAATGTGCCAATTTGAGTCACATTTCCACTTCGGCCACAATTTGTCTGAAGAGTTGTTGGGCTTAACAAGCATTATCATATTTACCAGCATGGTATCAATGATTCTTTTCCTTTGTTACATCAGTCTGTAATCTTCAATAAAGTTAAATTGTGTTGCAAAAAAAAATTATTTTTTGAATTTCTACTAACAAAACATGTCAAATGGTTCGAAAAATTCGTATGGATTCAAGATCCATTTAATGCCCAGCCTCCATTTGGATTTACATCTTTTGAAGAAGAAAATCTTATTGTCTTGTGAAAATTCATTAGACAAAATTTGGCAACATGGAACTTACCCATTTTTTATATTTATTATTACCAGTGAATATCTGTAAATCAGCAATAAAGCTTAAAGAACATTAATTCCATTTGCAACTTCCTATCTATGTGAAGGTGGGATTTCAGCAGTCTTTGTATTAGAAAGTAAGTATCGTGCAAAAATTCATTTGCAACAGGAAATCAGATTAGTAGAAACCGCTTTGATTTGAGAAATTAAGTAAACCCATTCAATAAATTGGTTGTTAATTTAAAATACATATTTTGTTTATTATTATATTTTGAAACTAACCTAACTGCATTACAATTAAAATGTGTTCTATAGATTGTGTACAGGAACCAAAATAGTTTGGAATGCTGTTTATTTATAAATATGAGATTATGAGTCCTGTAATCTATACCAATAAATAGAATTGAAGTCTGTCTCTCCATCTGACTGTCTGTGTGTTTGTCTCAAATAGGCTCTGAAACGGTTCAACGGATTTCAATGAAAATATGAGGGTTTGAAAACAGGAATTTTAACTTAAATTTTCGTGTATGTTTCATTATGATACCTTGCAGAGTTCAGAAAATATTAAGGTAAATATTTGTAAATCCATTGAATTGCACGAAAGGCGTTCTTATACCGTTTTTCCCACTTACTGTATTATTATAAGCATAATTTTGGCAGCATGAGAGAGAAAGGAAGGGCAAATATTCTCACTCCATCTATTGTTGCAGTGGGATTCAGGCTGTAATTAACCTATTGTTGCGAGAGAGCTAAATCCCTGAGAAATAATAAACTTCGGATAGTCGAGATGATGTATTGGGTTTATTTGTTGCGTCAGGTATATTTAGTATATGCTTCTTTTTATTGGATCTAAAATGTAGGATAGCGGGACCTGTTAGAAACCAACTACGAGTTATAAGGTTTGCCCTGAAGCGATCACAAATAAAGGATACCATACTTTTTATATTTGCAATGAATTCTACTTTATCAAAATTCAGTACCTGTTGTTTTGTTTCGAGGGCATAATAAAAATAACTTTTTCCACATGAACGGAGTCACAGGCATAGCTAGTAGTAAATAAAATATGGAATGTAATAGTTAAAATGCCTGCTATTCACTCTACACACATATCAATATATAAATTTTAAAATAAATAATTGAAACTTGCTACTTCCTATGTGAGGAGGTAAACATTAAGTTTTTCAATGTACCGATATAGCTCCTTGACTGCAGATGGACCTCTCCAGGCCACATAAACCATGCCATTATCTTCTTCATCACACGGGTATGGAATTTCAATATCAACAGACTCTGTTAAAGCTGGTACTGATGCCTGCCATGGCCTAATAAAGGAAGGCCTGTTTCCCTGAAATTAAATTAAATTAACTTCAGTTTAAAATACAATCTTCTGAAACATTTGAGTACTTCAGTGATGTATCGTTAAAGGTAACAGTCTAAAAACTCCAAGGATATCATTGCAATTTTATAGCAGGTACTACATACTAAAAATTTTCAAGCAGCAAGTATACAGAGGAACTGATTATACAAGGTCAGCTTAAATAATTAACTTCAACATATCTAAATCAACAAATTAATTAGACATGAATGGGAAACTCGGTCAAAGTGGGAAGAAATGGTTTGCAGTTTCAATAACTTAAATCCACAACACAGATGTGGCACATTCAGGACAATTCTGTGAATTGGATTTATTTAATTGAGAAATCTTATTCTGGTACATCAAAAAGCAGAAAAAAATATAATTATGAATAATTAGTAGAGATAACAATGTGTTTATTTTCAATCACTGCACACTATGAAGGCCCAACCAAGAAAGCACATAAACTGGTGGTGAAATAAAGTCATTTTCTCCGTTTTTCATTAGAAACTAACAAAACTGTGTATTTCTGGTTTGCACAGTAAAGGGTGAATGGTACTAGACCACAGGTTTAAGAGAAAATTAAAACACTGAACAAAATTATCTGAATAAGGCAGACCACTTCAAGAAAAACTGCAAACAAAAGGTCATAGAAGATTATATCAACCAAAGTGACTTACTAGCCTGACCAAGCTTGGGATTCTTTCCTATAAAACCATATGTAAAATCCTAGGAAATTCCCATTAAAATGCGGACTAAAAAGAATCTCACATGAATAGGCAGTCCTTTAAAGTGACGAGGGAGAAATCTAAAAACGGGTTTTCAAGGAATAAAAGAAAATCATAGACCTAGTTGTAGGAAGAACAAGACAGCAAATGAGAACTAACTACCCATCATAAAATCACATACAAAGAAAGACTGGAAGGCAGGTATTTGAAATAAGTAACCAGGCCGAATAAATGATAAATTAAAACAAGAAATACACAAGTACGGAAAGTTATATAAAAAATATATATTTTTCTATGAGAACTAAGGTACAATTTCCATATATTAAAATAAATTTTAAATAACAGTGGATATGACACATTATGGGAAGAGAGGAGGCTGTTTGGAGCTTTTAATTGGAAACACATTGTGACTGACTCAGAAAATGTCAAATAAATGAAAGAAGAAATTGGAAGGGAATAAACTTTACATGTAGCACAATATGAATACGAATAGAAAAAATATGAAAACAAAAATGTCATGATGCACAATAAATATTGGTCCCAAAATAATAGCAATTATGATACAAAATAAAAATAATTCTTCAAAGGTCTCCAAGAATTTTTTTGAAAGAGGTTATGATCTTCTTAAGCAGCAAACCTGCTCAAAGAAATTAATTTATTTCATACTTGCAACAATCTAAGTAGGCACAATCTTTGCAACAAAAAAAGGCCTTAAGGTAATTTTTAATTAATGTCTAAATATGTTAACTGTTCATTGCATTAAAGCTTTATTGACTATAATTTAACAGAACAAAAATATATAAAAAAAAGATATATTAAAATTTAAAATGAACTATTCAAACTGATTACTCTTTTCTTTAAAAAATTTATTTATTTAAAATCCAAATGAAAACTGTTGTCCTATGAGAATGCAATAAGTGCAATTGGTTGTGTGGGTTTAGCATAAAATCCAGATCTAATTAAGAATATATAAGATAAACCAATATTACTTAACAAGAAATTTAATAAAAATACAAAAAATGTGGCATACTTTAGAAACAATTTTTTCTTCAATAGGAGCCAATGCTTGGAAAACATCATCAGGGTTGACTTGGCCAGTAATGATTAGTGTCAAATTTTCAGGGCGATAAAATTCTTTATGGTAATTTCTAACCTGAAACAATATTAGAGATGTTTCTTTAAGTTTCATAATAAATGATACATTGATGACATATAAATATATATTTATGACGAATATTTGTCCCTCATTCCCACCCACATCTGAAACATTTACATCACCTGTAATGAAATTATTTTGTGATTCCTCAATTATGACCAGAAAGCTGCCCCCATCTTCATACGCACAATGAATCTACCCAGCCTTCTACAATGTCCCTGTTAAATATGTATATATTTTTTGACTTATCCTATCTCATCAATATTTGAACAACTTCAGAAACAGTGTGGCACTAAATTTTCACAGCTAATCTTTGTCAGTGTTTGGCCATTTTATTATTAAATTACAAATTATGCATTTTATGGTGCATAAAATAGCTATAAATAATAAATGCACAAAAAGAATGGTTGGTAGATAGTTACTTTATTAATGCTTGTGCTTTCACGTAAATTCTTCATTATCCCTCCTGTTTCTGATTTATATCCACAGTGACCAGGATACACAGAACGTATCATTGATAGATATGAGCGAGATTCTCCAGTATTTTCTCCACCTTGCATCTCACAATACACAACTCCAGCATCTTCCCCTTCTTCTGTAATATGATGTACTTCTGTTATAAATCCAGAATCCTAATAAAAGGGAGAAAAAAATGAGTTCAGGGAAAAATCTGTTACTAATGTTAATTATATGCTTTATCATACTTTAAAAACAATTGTAAATATCCAATATATTTAGTGAACAACCATAATGATCCTTAATAATTTTCTCAATGTTTTATGTCTATAGTCTCCAGGGATGGACAAAATGCTTTCTGTAACAGGCATTTCTCCAAGGGGTGATAATTGGGATTGCCTTCAGGGATCTCTCTCTAGTTTTAAGGCTATCACATGCCACGGCACCTTCATCTCTTTTAGGAGGTGTATGCACTGGGATCAAAGACCTTGGGCATACGGTAAGAAATGTGTTCTGCTCCCATTGGATCAGTCAGCCAGCTGAGTCCTAAAATTTGTAGAGAGACTAAGAAAGGAATGCTGCAACCCCACAAAACTCCTCTCTCCCATCATTCAAAAGGGCATGAGAATGTTGACCTCTAATGTTTGAGTCAAATACCAATGATTGGTAGTGGCAAGTACATGGCGGAGTGAATGCTTTGATCCAATACATTCAATTCAAATGGTTCAATTTTCTCTTAAGTGGCAATGTTGTATGCAAATTAAATAAAAATCCCTTATATTAAGTAATTTCATTGGTGTATATTGCCTAATTTAAGTGTGCAATTTTAATCAAAACAGTAATTTTCTTTAGTAAAAAATATAAATAAAACTCATTATTTTATAAATTTCTAGTACAGAAAAAGAATAAAATTTCTTTAATAAATATTACTTAAAATATAAAAATAATATTTAACCATAAAAACATACTTGTCAAAGCACTAATCACTGATACTAATGAATTTCCAAAAATTTATGCAACTGATTTCACTGGGTTGGATGAATTGTATGGCAGTGTGTCAAATGGCCCTAGTAAGTTTCCAAGTAAAGAGAAAAACCTTTGAAGTGGTTCAAAACATTGACATCAGCCCGAATGTATTCGAACACCAATATTGAATGTGTGTCACTTGACATTTGTAGTTGGAGAGTTGGCAACACAATGTGTCGAGTCATCAAATCTAGGTATGGTTAAGAAAAGAAGGGACAATGCTTTTGGTCTTAAAAATAAGACTGTGTTCACCACATTGATGGGCAACAAATGCTGATAAAAAAAATTCCTTCCGTTTTCAAAAATAGGTCCCAGAAGAACACATAAATCATTAAGAGGTAGAATATGATGTTATATGCAAAATCTTACAATAATAGTAAACTGATTAAATTAATGATAATTTTTCAATCTTACAGTCAAAGTAGGATACAAGATGTGGTCCAAGTAAATTGGCATCAAAGTAAGAAATCCCTCACTACCAACAGTTGTCATGGTGTAACAAGTGTGGTCAATATCTAAAATTTAGAAAAGAAAGTATATTAACATTTCTTATGTGGCATTTCAGGAAATCATATAAATTAGTTAGATCTTACCTGTCCATGCATTTGTTCCTGAAGCTAGACACCTATTAGCAAGTAAATCTAAAACACCTTTGTATGGATACTTTTCACTTCCCAAAAAAATAAGATGTTCGAGAGTGTGTGGTAGTCCATCATCATCATGTGCTTCAGTTGCTGTTGACATAAATTTTTATGATTATGGCAAAAGAAAGAAAGAGTTCTTATTTCCTCGTAAGTATTAAGATTCTACGACCCCTTCATAAAGAATAATAAACTGCTTACTTGTAATTACTGAGCAATTTGTAATTAAAGTTCACCGCTCAGCCAAAATAACCCCATGAATTATGTTCGAAAAGCACACTCCCCCCACAACCATCCCTTGAATTATGTCAAAAAAGCTCACTCCACCACAATTGCCCCATTTATGAATGTTGAAAACTCAAGGCTGTATGTCATGTGTGATGTCATGCATAGGCCCTTACATGGCACCTAGTTAACTTAACTGAAGTTGACTCAAAATACAGAATAAGATTAAACAATATATTTAAAAATATTACATTTCTCATTTAGGACAAACACAGCAACTGTGCTTAGTCTATTTAAGTTTAAAAATTAATGCATATTATCTGTTACTGAATACTCGTCAGAGTAAGTTCTGTCATATTAAACTGGTGATTGCTCCTTGAACAACCGTCAGAATATTTTGGTCGTATATGAACAATTCAATTTTTACAATGCTATTTCAATTTAGGAATACTTAGTATCAATGGCTCTGAGTGAACTAAAGAATTCAACTATACACCTATCTTAATGGAGTCAATAAACTAGCAAAGTTATTCTATTCGATTTGCAACAAATGTGCTAGATAGTGTAAAAGTTGGGAAAATAATATGCGCAAAGACAAAAGTTTGGCTAATTGAGAAATGCAATAAATGAAAAGAGCAGTAGAAAAATATTATTAAGGAATAAATACTGTGTTTATCTCATTATGTAAACAATGCTAATATGTTACAAGAAAAGATATTGGACAAGGTAAAGTGGTTCACTCCCACTTCAATATGGTAAAAATGATTTAGGAAATATGAATTGTTAACAGCTTGGGGACAAGGCATAGAAGAAAAAATACAAAAATACGAGACGAGGATGAGTAAACTACTATGTTATCGAAAAAATGTTTATATTAATCTGATGTAATAGAAAGCAAGACAAGGAGAACAAAAATGTGGCGTGATACAGCCAGATATGAAAGAATGATAAAGGTAAATGTGAACAAAGCATAAAGATATTACAATTAACAATTACAGGATTTATTATATTTGATGACAACACATACCTAAACAAAAATAGCCGTTCACAACAGGACCTTCGACCTCTGCAATAGCGACTGTTAACCCGGTAAGATTTGACCGGTATTTATGAACAGGTATTAAATCATTTGCTTTCAGAGAACATATTAATTCAAAATTCTCGTGCCGAAGCCTTGCCGGCGAACTGTCAACGGGAGCCATAATTTGACTAAACTTTCGTCCTATCTTTGAAAACAATCCCCTAAACACTAATGACATCACGATGACCAACGATGCTGTTAAATACGGTACTGAAGTAGTTATCTTATACACTCTAGGTCTTTGAATGTTTCAAAGTAAAGGAATGCTGGAATTTATTAAGTCTACAACGTTTTACGTTTAAAATTTGATATAAAATTTCTAAGAACCCTTTAATTTAGATATATTATTTTCACGACTATTTGTATTTAACTTCTATCGGAAGCAATTAGGAAGAATGCAGAGATTATTCAATACGACACACACGGGAGAAGAAACCAATATTCATAGAAAGTGTCAATATATTACTGTATTTTACTAATTTATTCCAACTGATTATTTAATTTATCACCACTTTCTTAATATCCATAAAATACTTTTTATAATCCTCTATTAAGCCATAAAATTCACTAGGAAAATTTTTTAACACTTCCGCAACATTAACCTGTAAATTTTAATAACAAAATAAAGTTTAAGAGTAGCCTATGTTTACATAATTTAATATCTCGTCTCAAAACAAAAGACAATATGTTTGGCTGCAATTTTAAAACAGAATAAATGCTGGATAATAAATATTAGTGGTTGTGTTATATATTTCAAGTATTTCCATTTACTATCTGATTGTAAATGATGTGTTCATAATTTTAATGGTTCATGTATATCGACAGTATATTATGAAATATGTCTATTATAAAATTTAAAAAGATGTCTCACTCATGGTGCATATAAATGTTCTGAAAAAAACAACTTAATGAGAGATTTTTTATGAAATCTATTTCGTCTTGAAAGAAAATAGAACTTTTATTCAAGAAAATTTGCACCGCCCTTTAAAAATCTCAATACCGATTTAATTATCGTATTCATTTTCAAATTAATCTTACAACTATAGATACCAAACGTAACAAAAAATAATAATTTCGGCTTTCGTTACTTGAGAAAACGATATTACAAAGCTCAGATAAATTAATCGTGTGTGAATGGAATGTTTTTTAAGTTACTTGGCAATTATGTGGATTACTGCATACTGAATTTGAAAAAATGTTGATGAAAACGGAGATGACCACAAACTGTTGGAACGAAAGAACCTTGTAATTTGTTAGTACTCATTCTTTAAGTCCACCAGGAAGTGTCGATCGTACCACTTAAGTTCGCATTTAAAGGACCCGAAACTGTGGTCGTACTGATCACTATTTTGCAAAGGATACATGAACATGATGTGGATCGTCTTTTCTCATCGTCCGTTCCTAGTCTATGAAGCCACATTCAAGCTAAACGATTAAGTGAAAAGAAGCAATTGTGTATCGAGGAATATTGTAATGATTTCTCTTTTGCAATAATGAACTTTAATTTTTGTGTATTTTAATATTCCTCGTCATTTGTATCTCCCGTGCATCGATAACCTTAGGCGCGGAGAACTTGATTGCCCTCCTTTCACACATCCTTGTCATATTCAAAACAGAACAATTCTCAACAAGAACTGACATTATCATCCTTCTAATGAGTTAATAACTATGGAGCGGTGGCAGATTGAGTGGACACGAGCAGAAAAAGGAGACGTGCGTTTCCAACATAAACTGAAGATTGACTATGAGATACTCACAGGACACGGTGTCTTCAACGCCTACCTAACAAGATTCAACCTTGGCGCAAACAGCGATGAATGCGACTGCGGGATGAACGCAAGAGACGACGGACGCCGTCCAACTTCATCGCGGAATGCCCCAAGTTTGAGATGCAGCGACAAGAACTTCGAGAGAGCCTCGAGACTGATTACATCGCCGGAAACCTAATTGAATTCGTCCAAACGAAACCTGTGCGGCAGCACTATACAGATTTGTGAAATCTTGCAAAAAACTAACCGTGAAAAATAATGATAATAATGACAATTAGTGCAGAACTTATAAGTATCGAAATTTAAAATATAAACAAATTTGTTCAGTACAAAGGTTATAAAGTCTATATATTCTACTGAAATCAATCGAATTAATTTTTAATTCTTTTGTTTTGTACCAAACCGCTCAATGTTTAAACGGTAAGCGGTGTATACGTATTCTACGGAAATAAATGAGAAAAATGAGTTAATTTAAAATCTATTAGACAATAGTGCAAACATTCAAAGGCTCAATAGACTTTCACCGCTCGACTTAGCTCATAGACTTCTCTAATTTAGTAATTATTATCACAAGAAAGACTGAAAAAGTAACTACTGTGCAGTAAACCGTTGGGTTTCTGTCTCATATCATTATAGCATATCATATCTAATTTTTGCTTATTGTTGTTGTATACAGATTGCAAAAAGAAAATAATAATAAATATATATAATTTAAAAATACAATGACTTTAATTATAATAAAGTGCCAAACATATTTTGGGGAGATTCATAAAAACCAACGCAATTAAAGTAGCACATATATTTAAAATCTAGGAACCTGATCTAGAGATGTATAAAAGAGTTTTAGGCAATTTCATTGAATAATAATATACTAAATCTTAATAATAATGAACTGGCATATTGTTAACGTTAACGTGGAAAATAGCGAAAATAATTATGTTGTTTAAACCTTACGACCTATCGTTAATTTCAGTTTGCAAACTGTTGACTAGATAAGTTCGTATATTTCGGACCTCACTTTGGTACAAAGAAATTAACGATTGCAACAATTTTGTAGTTTTTGATAATTGGATTTTAACAATAATTTGATTATAACCTGAAGAAGCGCGAATATACGCCGAACCGTCGTTTAAATAAAAAATAAAAACTGTCTGTAAAAATCGGTCGAAATTTATTTAATTTGTTATTAATGTAGAATGTCATCTTACGGGCCATTCATAATATTGCTTTTTGTATACAATTGAACAGGGATATTCATATATTTTTGAATGTGACGCAGGATAAACATCCCAAGATACATTCTGTCGTTTCAAAAAATATATCAGGATTCGAATCCCATTTCTCTTCGTCAGGCGGGAGCTTAAATAGACTTTTAGGTTAAACAACAATCAAAACATCACTATCTAGATTTTAAAAAGGTGATTTTTCAGAATTAACGTTCACGTTGAATTTAACGCATTGTGTAAAATTTTTTGGTGTGTTAATAGAATTTTTTTCTTTACATTTTTGACGATCTACATTAAAAAAATATATATATTTACGGTACGTGAGATAGATTCTTGAGGTTTAGCCTGGACCTCAGGGACGTTGTCATTATAATCTTATGAGATTATTACCTGTGGGAACTGGATGCACTTGAGAACAATGACTTCACTTGAAAAAGCTTTAGTTAGATAATAATTTCACAGACTAAATTGAAGATATGTAAGAAGATTTAGGAGATGTTTAGAACTTTTTAAGTCATTAAATCAAAATTAAAAGTATGCCTTTTTCAAGAAAATTACATTCTTAACAAATTGACATGTTGATTTATTTTTTATTTTTATAAAATGTTTCAATATATTTTGGTCTATTGCCGAAAGTTCCTATGAATGACAAATTGTAAAGATATTAAGAAATTATTAATCATGGATTTGAAAAACTGGCTGTGTACAATATTAAATTATGATCGTATAAAATTTAAATTACATGAAATAAAAACCTCTTGTGTAGTTTCATCCGTAAACAAATATTCAGATAATTATTATTAAAGGATCTGAGTCCAAATATCTCATTTACTTGGCCCTGTGCACATCTCTGGGCGTAGAAATCTCGTTATTGAATAGAAATATTGGTGCTTCCAAGACTTTTTGTAGACATAAACGTAATTTTGGCGACGTCTTGGGACGTGTCAGAAATTCTGCGATGTCAAAGTCACCAGTTGTGGATTTCATTAGATCTCCTAGGAACTGCCTCCAGAGCTTTCTTACTGCACTCTCATTTCAAACTAGCACTTCCTAATTCCAAAACCAAAACTGTCTTATACTTCCATTTCCAGCACCGAATGTCTAGAGTTTCATCATACCTTTTCAAACTATGATTTCAAACTAATTCCTAAGTCTGAAAAGTATAATGTTCCCTCAGGCCTTCGATTTCCAATTCCCCGAAGTTTTCCGTCTTTAAATCCGGCTCCTTCTTTCTCAAGGAGGAGCATCTTCAAGCGTCATGTGATCTGTTTCAAACCAATCACATTTTCGTAGTTACTTCGTATCAATGATTGTATCTCACATGTGGCGTTGTTGAAGATTAATTTGCTTGGAGTTTTACGCCACAGGTGAATGAAATTTGTTCTCAAAGTTCATATGTATCAGCTAGCGCCAGCCTCGTGGCAGTTGTGGTTAATTAATCCCATTGGCTATTGTGATAGCAGTTGGAAAACGCAACATACTTGTGACATAACCAGTCAAGACGCTGCCCTACCTCAAACTTTATCAATCCAATGCTTGCGTTTTCATGTAATAATTATGAGTAACTTGTGTGGATAAATTTACACACGGGTCAATAGAAATGTCACGATATCGGTGCTGACGACAGGGATTCTTTCACGACCCAGACATATTGAGTGCTGCATTACTACTCTGTTGTTCTTACCAAAATATATTTACGAAGTCTAATTCGAATGATCTTCAAATTGTGGTTCACCTTCCTCTGACATTTATTGTTATTCGTCAACATTTTTTGTCAATGTTGTTATTCTTACGGTCTCAACGGTGTCATATCTCTGAGATTTCCTCCTATTCAATCCTCATGGCTGGTCATCTCTGGGAAACTGTTCGGTCGAATAGGGGCTACATAGGCCTCTTCTTGGCTACTCAAGATGTCTATTTACTGACGCATAGTTCATCATTTCAGAGCGTTGGCACGTTCTATGTTGCTTGGTTTTTTTTTTCTCTTAACTTCCTCCGGTTAGACGCTATTGGTACTGGTCGGTCCTGGTTTATTATTGTATGGGCTTTATATATGCCGCCTTATTTATGACAGCATTTTCCTCTTGATCAGTGAGTTGGTATCGCCTGCGCAAAATTGCAATTTTGCCCCATTTCCTTTACTTGATGTAATTTGAAGATCTTGGTAACTGCCAATAGCTTAGGAAAGAATACTAGTCGCTGCGGACAGATCTAAATAGAAAGGAGGTATTCAAGTTGTTAGAACCTTAATCAATTTTCGCCGTGGTGACCGTTGGGTGTGGGAGGTCATATTGGCGTGGTGAAATAAATCTTTCTTTCCAAATGTGGCCATTTTCCGCAGTTTCTATCTTCAGATTATCAAGTATAGATGCGTAGTATATTTAATGTAATTGTTTTTTCTTTTTGAAGATATTTTACTAAGATAACTAACTCCATGACTATTCCAGAGAACAGTCACCAACAGTTTCCTAGTAGGTAAAAGCAATTTTTACTATTTTTTGCAGCTGATTCTCAGTTTTCAATAAACTGTTTCGACTGAATGTTTGTTTCTCGGTATATTTATGTTTCATCTACAGTAATTAATCGGCCCCAAACTTCTCATATATGGTGCCTGGACTGCGACAACAGAGCGAGAGCAAGGGAAATGTTGCCCTACTTGCGGCCGGTTTTCTTTTACCTTAATCTTGATTCATTATGTGACGAACACGTTTTTCGAACATATTCATAGTCTCTACTATCTCTCTCACTCGACGGTTCTCTAACACCATTTGGTGAACTTTGTGTGCATTTTGCTGTACACAAAATCGTCACCGCAGACAATTTTTACAAACCGATCTGTGAGAAAAGATGCATTTTTATTGGCCAAAATTAATTGTAACAGGTCTACACTTCAGCACGTATAAAGATGGTGGTTACATGAGTCTTATTTTCGAGAAACAAGAATTATTCTCTCCCCGATAATAGCATGAGATACAATGGGGGTTGCGAAGGGAAAGAAAGGTTGGCAAGGGTTAGCTAGTTCCCAATAACTATACTTTAAGGATTCTAGTCGGTTTTCACCTAAATGTGATGCAGGGAAACCTCCAGATAAAATTGCACTTGAGTGGGGTGGGTGAGCATTGTTATTGTTCTCCTTGTAGTCCTTAAACTGGTGGGATGCAACTCTCAATGCTAACCTATACTGTGTCAGACTTTTCATTTCTACTTAAACACCATATCCACCATAATCTACTTAGCGTACTTCTGTTCTTACCGCACACACTTCCCTCTAATGCTAATTTTTTAAAAGTCCCTCATGTCTCAAAATTTGGCTTATTTATCTATCCCTTCTCTTGTAAAAGTCCTCCATATTGTGCTCTCTTCCCTTATTCTACTTAGAACTTCCTGATTTATTTACTCTATCTACCCATTTGATTTTCAGCATTCTCCTATAGCAACACACTTCTAAAGCTTCTATTATTTTCCTTTGTTTTCCATAATTTCCCATACTGCACTCCATCACATTGTTTTCCCCTCTATTAATCCTCATGTTCAACTCTTTCTGCAGGACCTTGCTATGCCATTTATTATGGTTTTTAAGTCTTTTTCTGACTCCCCTAATAATAACAATATAATCATAAAAGCTTAGGGTTTATATTTTTCTTGCAGTATGATTCCTTTTACATACTTCTTTTTAAGTTTCTTCGTCCTCTGTTCTATATATATATATGTTAAAGAGCATGGGCGACAGACTGCATCCTTGTCCGTCCCCCATGAACGTATTACAGTATATATTGATTCTTTTATTTTTGTATTTATATTTATTCTTAGAGTATTCTCATTCATCATGACAAAATTTATTGATCTTTTGCTAGTTTCTGATATTCGAGATGTAGTTTTAAGTAATATGTATTTTTACATTGTATGCCTTATTAAAAGGGAGGATTGAGCAGGATAAATCTACGTTTAATAAGCAAATCGAAATGTTATAACGTTCCACAGACCTGACTAGGAACTCCCAAACTTCAGCTGTTATTTTAATGTGTGGAATGTTTACATCTTACATATTTTGTTATTGTTTTTATAAAAACGTGAGAAGATTGAGTATGTGCACAGTCTGTAATTCATTTCATAACAGTACTTTAGGGAAATATTAGCTTCAATTATGTATATTAAGATTGTAGCGTATTAATCCTACTTCATTGCATAATTAATAACACATTGCTTATTCAATATAGTTGTCGATGACCCTTGCTCGGATGTTGTGCGCAACATTAATCGTCTGGGTGCTAACTGTATTAGGAACCGGTTGGCAGTGTCATAACACATCCAGACATTTTATCGATCGTTGGCCGTTATCGAATAGCGTTCAAACTATTGGCATATTGTTTCGCTTGCGTCCCAATTTCGTTTCTGAATTTGATGATACGATCGCTGTTTCTGGCGTGTAATAGCTTTATTAGCATTTTATGTCACATCTTTGTGCTTCCGAAAACGATGTTGTGATTTGTTTGTTTATAACGTTAAAGGTAAAGCCGTCTTATTTTATTGGCACACGTTCTAATCATTTTGGTGATTATAAATCCTATTTAAATTTTGTTATTCATAGTTGATTTTTATAAATACTAATACTTTTTATCTAATTTAGGGACAGTTTCCATAAAACAGAAGTGATTGCCTTATAGGTAAATTGCAACTAATGATTTTTCAGTATCAATAGTCTGATGTAATTTATCGATCAGTATTTATCTTCAACAACTTGTGTTGTTTTCACGGTCAATTATATTTTGGTATCTGATTTAATTTTATCTAATTATTAGAAATATCATTTTATTGATTAGCAATGTTGTTCTTGTTTGTACCTGATATCACGTTATCTTCCTTGTTTTGTTAGCTTAGCGTGCGTGCGTTCTTAGGAGGAAAACCATAATATCGTAATGAGATTGGTAATTTAACAATTGCTTCATAAAATCTTAAAAATTGTTGCTGTAGGTAAGCTATTGTAAATGATGGGGGATTTATTAATTAATGAATTTAATAATTGAGTTTAAATATATATATTTATTAATTATAAACACAATAATTTTTAATATGGGTAGTGCGTAGATATATTAAGTTCAAAATAATTATTTAAGAAGGGATTTTATTAAAGATCTCAGGGTATTAATGGTTTGGGTGATCACGTGTAGCAGATCTGTTCGTTGACGAACCTGAGTTGTTTCATAGGCGTCTCGCTGTAATTTCCGTGTTGTGGAACTTATAACGGCCGGTAGACAATCGTACGAAGTCGTGCTGGCAAAGTAAGGAAACTCCGCTTTTTCCTCTTTCTTCCCTGCTTCCTGGACTGATCAAAGCATGGTCTCCGCTGCCACCTCACCAATCTACTCTCGCCGTAACTTCTCTGCTGCCAATCTCCTTTCGCCACCACCTTCAAAAATCTCCTCCACCACTCTCTTTCAATATCCTCTCACCATCACTTTGCAAAATCTGTCCAAACTGTCTAATCTTCCAAAATTGTCTCCGCCAGCCTCTTTAAAGCCTTGTCCCCACTTATCCGACACGTATCACTAAGGTGGCAGGGATGGATATCCTCCAATCCTATCCCTTGTTTCATTTGGAGAACACACGCCACACGTCACCAAATTCCTAAGCAGATTAAGACATTCCGAAACAGCGCCGAGGTGTCCGAGCTTTATGGTCCAGGTGGCAGCCGAAGTCCCTTATTATTCCGAGCCGCCGAGACGGCGGGCGGAAAAACCCCTTCTTCCAGGCAAACAACTTGCTCATGCCGGAATATTTGGTATTTAAGTTCCCGTAAATTATAATAAAAAATTAGACGCGGGTTGTACTGCGCTACAGTATATTACCCAATTAGTCCTCAGTTTATCAACAATTTATTCAGATAACATTATCATTCAATACATTCAGCCAGAATCTTTCGGCAATAGTCATCTGTATTTCAATACATAGAATTTCTACCCTGCTCTGTACCGCACTTCCTTAGCGTTTCCAGAGTTCTTAAAAGTTGTCGCTATTATTTATTATTTCATATATTTGTGCATCTAATTTTTATTTAAATCAATGTCGTTAGCGTCTGACAGCCAGGCAACTTGAACGCGTTTTTAAATGTATCGGACGATAACAGATGAAATTTTGTCTCGTCGAACTGTCTGATGAGTCAAATACTGCGTATGCGCCTTACTATGGGCAGGCTTTTTCCTCCCTTATTATTTAATATTATTCAGTCGTGTCTTAGTTTTCCATTTCGTTACTTAAATTCAAGAATAGAAAACTATAGAGATAGACTGAGAGATAGTGTTCAATACAAAGCAGCTATATTCAAAAAATTTAGGACCATTCCGATAAAAAACATAAGTGTTATTAATTGGATGTAGTTTGAATATTTACTTTATAATGGAATGGGAAAAGTTAATTTTTAAATTAAAATTAGTACGAATTTTATTACTTTAAATTTAAACAAATTAATTTATTAAAACAAATATTTAATTATAAATTTGCGTCTATTAATATGCCACAACTAGCTGAACAAGACTCAACCTAATGAGGGTCATGAATGTAGGGATTTATGCAACAGAAAGATAGTCATCACGCATTTATGACACACCTGAGATTCCGCAGTTCCGTGTTTGCAAGGCTGCTGCTTCCTTCTATAGCTATGATTCGGTTACCTGGAGCTGGCTCCCGGAGATCACATTCTCGTAATTGGCTCTTCCTTCCGTGATTATTTTGACGTGCGAATCCACCTTGCCGCACCATGCGGTCAGTCTTCTTTCCCTTCATCTCGCCAGAAAGATTACTCGTTACCGTGCCTCTGTCATTACGCCAATAGTCACTTGTCACCTCTCGTTTTAAAATTCACACACTACCCGCTCCAAGACTCGAGTCAGGACTTATTCTCCTCTGTCTTCCTCCTTATTCCATTGTCACTCCCGACCCTCGATACCGCGCGTCTTCTCTCCGCCTGGCTACTTCAAAGTTCATCCCTGACTGACTGATTTCTCTATCATCTCCTCTCCACCTTCCTACGTCTTCCAAATTTACTACCTCCTCCTTCAAAGATTCTTTCCCAACTGCCAAATTTCTATCCTCTGCAGGTCGACTTCTGCTCATGCTCCCACAATGGGAGTGGATGGTGGATCACATGAACCTCCAGCCAAAAGCAAATGACCAGCTTGACCCGTGGTTTTCTTCATATTTCGTGGATGGAGAAGCGGCCCTCGAAATTTTCGAAGTGTCAATGCCATACGTAAGTAGCGTCTGCTAAACCCCAAGACTGAGAAATTCACCCGCCCGGTTCGCTGATGTCCCATCTTGTTGGAGTCTTGGTGCATTTTATTTCCGTCGGACTTGGTTGTTATTCCTGCCTGAATGTTGCCAATGCTGCCACAGTTGGACTAAAATGACAATCGCCACTTTAGTTCATGACATATTGCTTTAGTTGTTTCCGAAAAATTGCCGGCAATGTTTGTTGAACACATTCTAATCTTAAACAAATCTCCTGAATTTTTATTTATAGTAATTGATTAATCCACCTGAATAGGTTTCAATGAAAGGAACGCAACTTCGTGGTGTAGTACTATTTTTTCTTATTAAATTTTATTTTATTTTCGTGGTTGTTTACTCATGTATTTTCAATGAGATCAGATATCGAACGTCGTTAATGTATATATGAAATATTAACTCAGACTACTTATCACCCTCTCTGCAGGAATTAATCGCTTTAGAAAATTGGTGTCTTGCTGTTTTTATTTTTTCACCAATCAAGGCCTAACACTATAATCGAAACTTTTTGAGTTCACACTTATGAAATTGAAAATTTTGTTTTCGTCGCTCGTAATTCATTAAGAAAATCGTTTACATTTCCTTTGAGTATTTCTCGAGTATTTTTGTCTTCTTTTAATAATATATATATATATATATATATATATCAATTAATATCAGTTGTTTCATCGCAACGCTCTATCTTGACTGATCTGATATTAGGTTGGTAGAGACACCTTGAAACAGTCTCTGTCAGCCCGAAAGAAGTTGTTCGACTACACTTTGCTTCGCGAAAATTTGCTTCATACAGCTTTTGTGTTGTCAGACATTTTGACTGCAGTGTGCAACCTGTCTAAAAATTCAGCAGATTAAATGGATTGAAACTGTCAGTGAAAGGTGAGATGGAAATGAAGGTGGAAGTTTATTAAATATGCTAGAAACATTATAATGTACACCCTTTCGTATTATAGTTAGAGACTTTCCTTCCTTGTGTAAATTCTTTTTATTTATGATATCAAAGCTATAAACATCTGAGTTGTTAATCACAAATAACATCAGTGTTTGAACATACAGGCAAGTAAGAGTAAATATTCACATTTTCTTGAAGAGCCCCGTGCAAGATGTTTTTGGTGGAACCTGATACAATATTCTGACAGCTTTTTTCTGTAGATTGAAAAATTTATCTTTCCCCGATGCATTACCCAGAATATTATACCATATGCATTAAAGAGTGAAAGTACGCAGAATAAACTAATTTTCTTATGTTTTAGTCACTACAACTTGACTTAATTCTAACAGCAAAGGTTGCTGAGACTAATTTGTTAGAAGAATGTTAATATGATCTTTCCAATTTAATTTTTTATTTACAGATATATCTAAAATTTTTGTGCATTCAACTTCACTTATTTCACAATTGTTTCTTGTTAGTGTTAGAGTATCATTGTTAGACTGAAACTGCACAAAATTATTCTTATCGTAATTAACTGAAAACTGTTTTGTTTTGAATATGTCTGAACAGTGACGAACACCTGCTACATTTATTGGACGAAAGATTCGGAAGTAGAGTGTGGCGATTGACAGCAGCAGAAGGCGAGTCATCCTCTTGTCTAAGAGGAACTACATTGAAAATGAAAGGGGGGGGTATAATTAATTAATTATTTTATTAATTTACATTTTGGATGTTTTATATGTACATTTATTAAAAGAAAATGCAATAATTTGAATGGGTCCTTCGAGAAGGTAACAAGTACAAATGTAAAGAATTAAAGGAGGACGGTTTCAGAATTTCTCAGGGTAATTATTATTTGGGTGACCACGATTAGTAGATATTCCGTTCGTTGACGAACCTGTTTTGTATTCATGTGCGTCTCGATGCAGATGCAACTGGAACTTTCTTCTAGTTGAACATGAAGCGGCCG
>JAEMUL010000031.1:25000-47487 GCA_034510155.1 Eucriotettix oculatus | reverse complement strand
GACAGACCAAAGTGCCGCAAAAAATGAACATCTAAATAAAAGTGGATTGTTTAAGAAATCTAGAACCAAAAATTTAAATTTAACTGTGATTAAAGCCAATTTGCAAAAGTTAGTGGAATGCCTTTCATGTTTTCCAAATGTCAACCGTTCAGGATGAAATTTAATTACAAATATCATTCCTTTTTGAGGTAAGTTCTTCTTTCTCTATTTTTTGTCTTTCCTCTTATTTATGTGTCTAATGTGTAAGTTGAATATCATGGGAGGTCCGCTGCTTTCTTTGCTTACTCATTTCTTTTACAAAAGTAATGTAAAATAGAGGAAGGCCAAGGATTGAATCCATTAAGCAGATTGTGGTGACTGCAGTCTGGTGATGAGAAAGGTTAGGACTCCATCTTGGACTGGAAAAGGAAGAAGTGTACCTTAAAGTGTAAGAATTTGTTGAATTGTCACATTACAATGGGGTGAGTTGAGGTAAGTTGAATAATGTGGGTAAGAAAAGGTGTATGATACTGTTGATATTGTATGTGTAGTAGTATAAATTAACTTAAATATTTGTAAACAGTGTATGCCAATGAAAGTGTAAGTAATGGTAGAAATAGACAATTATTAATAGTTTAATAGTAATTAATTTGTATAATATGTATTAAGAAAGTGAATTTATATGATGGTGTATATATGGTTTATAGGCATAAGGAGTGTAATAGAAGTGTATGTAAAAATACATATATGAAAATGAATGTAAAATTAACAAAGTGGTAAACAAAAGTGAATTTAAAGAATGATGTATAGAATGTTGACGTTCAAAATTTATGTAATTGAATGTAAACTGAAGGTAATGGGTAAAGAAAGAAATTGACAAGCATAATCCAAGACGTATAATGTGAACAAGTGTAGTTAAAAGATGATGTATAAAATATTTCGACGAGTAGATTAAGAAATTAATTTGTTAAAATATGTTTACATGAAAGTAGAAGTAAATGAGTGCAAAATTGTAAATGACGGTAGAGGATTGTTGTGAAACTTTTATATTAGGCACATCAATATATAAATTATATTTTAACCTACAAAATAAACTTGTTAATGTTGGACAGTTGTGGTCCTATTCGGCTGTGACTGAAGATATTTGACAATTTTTGTGAGTATTTGATGTCAAATTGGGTTCAATTAGACAAATTTTAATAATTTCATAGTAGTTAAGTTGCAAAATATGTATTTGTAAATGCAAAAGAAAGTGAATTTATATGGTGTTGTATAAAATATAGACATATATATGAAAATGAATGCAAATAATTGAAATGGGTATTGAAATAAATAGACATGCATGTTCCAAGATGTATAAGATATTGACATAAGTAGATTAAGAAATGCATATGTAAATAATATTGTAATAATATTGTAAAAACCATTGTTAAGAAACTTGTCAATTAGGGACAGCAATGTTTGAAATGTATTTTAACCTAAAAAATAAAGCAGTGAGAATGTTGAACAGTTGGCGTCCTGCAAGGATGTAAATAATGAGGCTGCATGTGAAAAAATTTAATTTTTCAGAGTATTTTTTGTCAATTTAGTTTCAATGTTGTATCATTTATAATTGTCTTTATAATTTGTAGGTTTTTTAATATTTCATTACATATATCTATATTTATGGTTCTCTTCACAATATACTTGACAGTGGAAGTAATTTTAGAGTAAAAATCTCAAACCTTTAAGGTTTTATTTGATTATAAAAGTATAGTTTTTGATAACTTTTATTTCTAATTTTTTCACCTACATATTAGCATAATATAAGTCATTCTAAAACGTAATATTTTAGTTATATTGTTTGTAATGATTTCAATGTGTATAGGTATATTTTAATGTTGGCTATTTTCAGATTAAGTATCTTAAATCTTAATTTATAGAAGTAATTATTTAAAAAGTTATGTAAGCCAATTTATTCGTAAAGGTAGTGTCTGTATAACAACGGTATATGTCGTAATGTTACCTGTCTTAGGCCATTGTGTTGGTACAATAGTTTATATACCTTGTCCTTTGTTTTACAGTTTGTTACAACTATGCTTACATTAATTACGTCCTTTATTTAGCTATATTTAATGTGTATATTAATTTAGTTATGTAATGTCATTGTATTTTTTGTTAGTGTATTAAATGTAAGTCAATTATACTATTATAGTTTTATAATGAATATTATCAGGGTTACTTTTATAATTTACAATTTACTGAGAAGGTTACTATTATAAATATGAAAACAATTTTAATGGTAGTAAAGTGAGATGGAATAGTTACTATATTCCAGTTACTTACTTTGTAACTGTAAGTAGCGAGTTTGAGCATTTGCTGAAGTATTATTTAGAAATAATAAATTTAATAAATATAACTGTACAACTATAAAGTTTAATTATAATTGTCAATTAGGATTAAGAGAATTTAGCATTATCTTGAGTATTATTTGAAAATTAAAATTTCAGAAAGATAATCAAGTTTGCTTTTGGAATCCGTTTTAAGCAGACTGTGGCGATGGGAACGGTTATGGTGGACCTCGCAAGGAAGAAGTGAACCGGATAGAGTAAGAATTTGTTGAAATGTCGCATAACCAGGACGGCGGGAAACTGGTGCGGTGCGGTGAGTTGAGTAAAGTTGGTTAGTTGAATTGCCTTGATGACGGTGCATAAAATGTAATATGGGTTGATACTGTTGAAATTGTATGTAGACTAGTATGAATTAACTAAAGGATTTGCAAACAGAAATGAGTATGCCAATGAAAGTGGAAGTAATGGAAAATGGTTGATAATTTAATAGTAATTGATTTGTAAAATATGTATATGTGGGTGAATTTATATAATTGTGTATACAATATAGAGATCAGGAGAATAATTTAATAAAATATGTAAATCGATGTAAACTAAATGAAATAGGTCTTGAAACAAATAGACATGGAAATTCCAAATGGATAAAGTTGTAAATATTTAAATATTAATGAAGTTGTAAGCGAAAGTTAAATTTAAAGATGTGTAGAATATTGACACGTAAAATGAATTGAATGGGTAATGAAAGAAATTGACATGCATATTGCGAAATGTATACTGCATGTGAATTTAAAAGATGATGTATAAAATAGACAAGAGTAGATTAAGAAATACAATTGTTAATATATAGATATATATGAAAGTGGAAGTAAATGAATGTGAAGGTCTGTTGAGGTTACTATATTAGGCATGACAAATGTATTTTGGTTTGCATCACAATGGTAGTAATTTCAGATGAAAAATGTTAAAAATATGTTATATAAGCAAGTTTATCTCTGTACGACTTGTGATTACAATAGTGTATGTCGTAATGTTACACGTCTTGGGCTATTGTGGTGTTACATTAGTTTATATGCCTTGTGGTATTTTTTTAGTTTGTAATAATTATGCTTATATTAATTATGTTCTTTATTTAGCTATGTTTAACATTTATATTTATTTAGTTATTGTAATGTAAATTTAAACATAGATATCTATTACATGTAAGACTTGTAATGAATATGGTGTATTTTTATAAACGAGTAACGTATGATCAGAGTAGTATGTGTTTGTCTTCGGCCATCGTGCTGTTACATGTATTGTGTAATTATGATTATATGAAATGTCTTTGTATTAGTTAATGTGTTTAACGTAAGACGATTATAGTATTGTTTTATAATGATTATTATTAGGTTTACAACTTGCTGATGATTGTAAAGTGAAATGTAACAGTATGTAGATTTCAGTTGGAAACTGGACATGGCGACTGAAACGTGTCGGTGGGTATCGGGACGCGCCGCAGTCTATTAAATCCAACTGAATTCAGTCCGACGGAGACCGAGCTCCAGGTTGGCCACCCGTTGTGTATATATACCGCCACGAGGATATCCTGATAGGAGACGAGTTCCGACTTCCTCCTTCCCTCCCCCATGGCCAAGGTAACTCCCGCAGGCTGAGACGACCCGGAGTAGTTTGAGAGGTGTATGTTCGGGGGTCAAAGACCTTCGGCATACGGTGAGAGTTGTTCGCTGATCCCATTGGACCAGTCGGCCAGCTGCCTCTCGATACTGATCCAGGCACGGAGGCGGGTTTGTTGCGTTCCCACAGCAATCCAGTCTCCCCGTCGTCATCAGAAGGTAGTACCTACCTGATGCAGGTTTTCCCCTGAAACACCTTCCACATCTTTCCTTTTCAATTCCCTTCCTATGCAGTTGCCTGTTATAATGGGTCCCGACACATTCCGCCTAGAAGATGATGACGGTGCATATGTTCGTCGAAACGTCGCTCGGTAAGTTCTGTTTAACTCTGGTGGAAACCCGAGAATTACCACTTGAGGATTTAGCTACTTGCAGTTTGTATTTCTTGTTAATATCTTCAGGGGTACGGCGAGATCTAAAAGTTGCAATCTAACTGAAACTGAATTTAGGAACAAGATGAAGTCCTTGTTGAATATTGTTTAAATCACAGGTAAATGGTGAGTTAATTTCGTAGCACAATGAGAAGTAAGTATGCAACATGTGTTTACAGTTGAAATCTACGCAGATTAGAAAACGGTTGTAATCGTCAAAGTCGTGGGAAAGGGATTTGTAATAGAGATGTTGATCCAGAGATACGAAGTCAATTTGATTGAGGTTTTGCTGGAATCTCTTCACTTATTATGATCCAACGTAATGAATCTGAATCTATTTTGGTTAAGTTCGTGTATGCAGTAAGATTTAACTTTGTTTATGAATTTTGAAATAGTTTCCACTCACGGTTGATCGCAAATTTTCTTTTGTAATTAAATGAAGGAAAATATCTCCCAATTATTTGTTTGATGCAATTTGCTTTATGAACACAATTTTTTGCTATCGTATTCTTTATGTATTTGTTTCGCTATTCCTGTATAGAATTTGAAGATGTCCTTGTCCTGGACAAGGCATCGGCATCACTATCTATTGCTTTTTCCTGATTGGTATATAACTTGATAGGCTTAAAGCGTGCATAATCTAATTATGTTCTCAATTTCCTCAGAATTTTGAGAATGTTCCTCAAGACTGGTTCCCAAAATTATGATGCCAAGGAAATTTTGTTTATATATTCTTTTAGACGGTGTTGCTTAGTCTTTCAAAGTAGCGGGTGCATTTTTTAATCCAAATGGCATTCTAACAAATTGGAAATGTCCTAAATCTGTCTAAAATCGTGTTTTCTATTTGTATTTGGTGAAATCCCGATGTAGTGAAGTAGATGGATTTTCCAATATGTTATGGGAAATTTATCGTGTGAATTAAGTTTGCGGTAGTTGATTACTGAACGCGTTTTCTATTTTGGTGAGTAGCTTCCTCGTATGATTTTATTTGTCAAGTTGTCTGCTTAGTTCTTGTATGAATTGGGTAGACTGTATAGTCACTTCATTTTATTTTCTGTAGGGAATACGTCTAGAGTTTTTTTCTTCTCTAATTCGTTTGGATGTTCATTTCTTACTGTACTGAATATGTCACGGTATTTAAATTTATATTCTGTATGATATCGCAATACAGTGTTTAACGCAGGGCTTGAAGACTAGAAGGCGGTGATTTATCATCAGCTGGATGATGACCCTTTCCTCTGATGCGACTTCATCGTCGTAGTTGGTTGCTCTGATGGCTTTTCACGTCTGTACAAGTTTCCGTTACAGATAATGGAATAGTCCACGGTGAAGTTATTGAACACACTGATGCCATTTCTCCTTTTTTTGATTGTATTGTGTCCACTCTGTGTGTGTGTTGCAGCTCTTACTCAATTACGTTCCAAAATTATTTATTATAATTGGGTTTGGTTTAGCCAGTCGTAAATTTTTTCGACATTTGTCGTCGAGTTTTAATGAGATAATATTGACGATACGGTTTAAGTTCTGTACATTTGAGGGGAATTGGCCGAGGTTAATTTCCTTACTATGTGCGCCTGAACTGAATTGCACTAAATTCTAATAGTCCTAATTTGAAATCGACACAAAGACTGTAATTGGAGGAAATGGCTGACATCCAAGTTCCCCAATGTCGTCACTAGAGCATGCAGTCCCCGGCTATTGGATGAAGCTCCGTCACATGTCAGTTACACCGCGAGTGGAATTGATGTTGTGATTTGCATCTCATGGAACATTACTATTGTGCACTTGCAGTGTCTCACGTTATTCTATATACATCATGTCAAGCAATTCCTGCACAGCTCTAAAGATGAAATAATTTCTTTAGTTGGAGAATTGGTATCAATGCTCTGTTCTTATGAACCTCGTTATCAAAACACTTTAAAGTATTGTTTTTAAAACAAATCATCATCGCTTTAATTTTTAAGTACACAAGTAATTTTAACCATAATAAAATCAGCTTTTAACAAACATGCATTCCTTGTATTAGTGTTATAATTTATTATTTTTTTTTGCGTTGGCAGGTGGAAAATCTTGAGGAAGAAACCGTGTAGTTTTATTTTGTTAATTAGTCAAATGACGTCCTTTAGTTTTGACGCTTGTCAACAGGTATTTATATCTTGTTTGACAGTTGCAATGGCAAGGTCTTTATCTTGGTTGATATTATTTTCTTTTGCTACACAAAGGCATGTTGAGGTTTTCCGTTTATATGGAGGGTCAATCGTAAAGCCAACCTGACTGGATTCAATTTAATTTGGCCTTGACATGTCGCTTCTCTATTACATCCTGTCAATGATGATCTGCGATTAATTTACGTTTTCAATGTTTAGAGCACAAGTTGGTGACGTCACACGGTGTGGTTTTAATATTAGTCCTGTTGTCTGTGACTGCTTCTGTAGCATGTGTAATTTGTTGTTTTGTGAATCTCTCCCGGGCGTTGCATCAGGAACCTCATATCGTAATTAAAATTGCACCACCACCTTTAGTTTGTGACGTCATGTGTAAGGCGCTGCGAGACGATTAATTGTTTATTATTTTTGATATCTTTTAGGCTAATCCTCATCATCACTGAAGGAGGCTTCACAACTTTGGTTGCAATGATTTTGTTTAATTTGTTGAGGCTTTTCTTCTGCTGCAGTACGTCTAGGGTCTAGCTTTCATGTCAGTCAGGCGCATTTCCGCGTGACAAGCTAACAACCACTACAACAGCTGCTGCCAACCTTGTAAAATAGCACAGCACACATCTTTGAAATTTCTATTCAGTTTGTTTCATGTATTGCTTGGAGGAAAGAGTTAAAACTCCATTGCGTGTTTCACAGTGTGTGTTGTTTACTAATTTATTTTAAATTTATTATTTGTCTTTAATTATGTACTTTATTTTGTTCATTTTTAATTTATCCTGTTTCCTCAATGGAGGATTAAGGGAAACTTTGAGGTGTTACTAAGAACAGTAATAAGATATAGATGGATACAGGCTTGCAACTAGATTGCTGAAGCAGATGACAACGACTGTAATAAAACAGTGACGCCAACATTCTAATAAAGAACTTTGTAAGCAATATTCTGGAGAAAGCATTACTTGTGAGAATTACAAAATTGAAACTTATTTCCACACCACGAGACTGAGAGGAGTTGCCGAAACTATTACCTGATTATTTAGATCAGTTTACCTCGTGACATGGCATTAGTCTGCTGATTGACAATAATTAGAAATGGGAAAACTCTGCTTTACATGAAGAGTGATTATAGCACTTCATTCACTATTACGGTATAAATAACAGCTTTAAAGGTTAGATGTTTGTCAACGAATGCCCTATCCAATTCTTCTATTATTTTACAAGTAGAACCTAACGATATTCATGTTTCCTTTCTTGTCAAGTCTTGGATAATATTAGATTTGACGTACCCCAAAGCTGTTATTATAGAAAACAATATATTTATGAATACTTTATTTAATTTACCGGAATTTTAGAGTTGAACTGAAAGCCAGCATGACAAGTGACAGCACAAATGCTGAGACCCGAGCGATGTACATGTGAAGCTGGAATGTTTGAGGTTGTTGTATTTGATTATTAATTAGGTGCTGTATTTGGTTAGTAGTATTCAAGATGTTTGTAATTAGTTTGCTAATTATATGTGAATAGAAGTTGAGTTTAGT
The DNA here is from genome assembly GCA_034510155.1 of Eucriotettix oculatus. Lineage (NCBI taxonomy): Eukaryota > Metazoa > Arthropoda > Insecta > Orthoptera > Tetrigidae > Eucriotettix > Eucriotettix oculatus. The sequence continues at coordinate 39,440 of JAEMUL010000031.1, read as the reverse complement.
GTTTTGTTTATTGTTTAATGAATGAATAACTTATTGTTAGTGATGATTTATAGTATTTATGAAATTAAATTAATGTGGGAGATCATTAATTTTGTGTGGTGCGTAAATGTATTTATTATCAAAGTAAGAATATAAATAGATTTTAAGAGGATGTACAATAAAAACTTGATACTTTGTCTTGAATATTTGAAACTCTCTTTATGTGAGATGTGATATTCCTATATATGAAACCATAATGGAACATTACAATTGAACTCCACAAGTCTCAGCACACGACATTGTGAAGGTTAGGTTAGGTTAGGTTAGGTGGACAGTAGACTTTCCTCCTTTATTCTCTAACTTGTATAAATATTAATAAATGTTTTGTTACAAAGGATTTTTAAGGAGTGGCTTTTTAGGTATTTCTATTCCTCTTTAAAATAACTTTAGATGAGCGCATCTCAGGGTGTTTGTGGCTATTTAAAGCAGTTCGTCTCCCGCTATAACCCGCTTTCGGCTTTCCCCAAACTATTGGGGCCAACTATTGCAACATGGTCCTAAATGTTGCAATGACGCGGTTACTTTAAATCGCTAGTTAAACTTGAAGTTGTTTATAAATCGAAACCCATAATGAAGGTTAAACCCAGGGTTGACTCTTTCCCAACAATATCGAAGATTTTCTTATCCAAATAAATTAACAGATGTTTTTCGTGGCCGACGTAACTTTAGTAAATTGTCTGCCAATAGGAGTAATGTCGTGTGATCCCGGCGATACGTTCAGTTAAGACACGAATTCCGGCGATTATTTCGTGTATAGGCAAAGCCCGCGGAGTGATGGCAAGAGTGGGACAAGTACCGTTATTCCTGCCGGATCCAATTGTTGAAATGAGATTGACGAAGACGTTGGATAATTTCATTTCAGTTGTGGCTGCTTTGTTTTTCTTCCTTTCCTGTCATAGTTCCTATTGTTTTCTATTTACTGTGATAGACACACAAACCCGAAGTAATTTTTAAATTAGTGTTTTTACTTTCAGGTGTGACTACAGGGGACCATGGACCTAGACCAAGACACCAGAGAGCGAGTCTGCCGTCAAGTACAGTCTTCAGTAAATACTTGTCATGTAGAGTACTAAAATCTTATATCAATAAAAATGAAATACCTACATACATTGGAAAATTGGTATCGATTAAAAAAGGAACATTTGATCCAGGGGGTAAAGGGGTAAAGGGGTAAAGGGGTAAAGGGGTAAAGGGGTAAAGGGGTAAAGGGGTAAAGGGGTAAAGGGGTAAAGGGGTAAAGGGGTAAAGGGGTAAAGGGGTAAAGGGGTAAAGGGGTAAAGGGGTAAAGGGGTAAAGGGTAAAGGGTAAAGGGGTTAAAGGGGTAAGGGTAAAGGGGTAAAGGGGTAAAGGGGTAAAGGGGTAAAGGGGTAAAGGGGTAAAGGGTAAAGGGGTAAAGGGGTAAAGGGGGTAAAGGGGTAAAGGGGTAAGGGGTAAAGGGTAAAGGGAAGGGTAAAGGGGTAAAGGGGTAAAGGGGTAAAGGGGTAAAGGGGTAAAGGGGGTAAAGGGGTTAAAGGGGTAAAGGGGTAAAGGGGGGTAAAGGGTAAAGGTAAAGGGGTAAAGGGGTAAAGGGGTAAATAGAGTGGTTAAAAGGGGTTTTAAAGGGGAAGAAAGGAAAAGGGGAAGAAGGGGGTAAAAAGGGGTAAAGGGGGTAATAGGGGTGAAAGGGGTAAAAGGTGGTAAAGGGGTAAAGGGTAAAGTGGTACAAGGGGTAAAGGTAAGAGGGGTAAAGGGGGTAATAGGGTACAGGGGTAAAGGGGTAAAAAGGGTAAAGGGGGATGAAAGGGGGGTAAGAGTGGGGGAACAAGGGTGTAAAGGAGGGTGGAACAGGGGTAAAAGGTGGAAAAGGTGTAGAAAGGGGTAAAGGGGGTCAAGGGGAGTACAATGTGGAAAAGAGTGGGTAAAGTGGGACAAAGGGGTAAAAAGGGGTAAAAGGGGTAAAAGGGGTAAAGCGAGGTGTACAGACGGGTATCAAGGAGTAGATCCATAGGGGTCAAGAAGGTGGTAACCAGGTGACCAAGGGGTAACATGGGAAACACCGGGGATAAACGGGACCAAGGGGACACCAACGGGGATCAGTGTGGTGTACCGCTGGTACCTACACAGGGGTACCGGGGTCCACGTTGACCCGTGGTACCCGGGGACACGGGGTACACAACGGGTACAGGGTTACCCAGGGTAGCCGTGGTACCCCATTAACCAGAGACCCTGTGGACCCCAGGGGAACGCGTTGGTACCGCTTTTGACCCTGTACCCTTTTAGCCCATTTGTACCCCTTGTACGCCGTGGGTTACGCTCTTTTACGCGCTTTTTTACCCTTTTACCTCTTTTTTACCCCTTGTTACCACGGTGATCCGCTTGTACCCTGGTAACCGCTCTTTGACATCCTTGTTGAACCCTGTTACCCTTTCCCCTTTTACCCAATCTTTGTACCCGTTGACCCATTGATTACCCCTTTTACCTCTCTTGTAACCCTTACCCTTTTACCCTTTTACCCTTTTACCCTTTACCTCCTGTTTACCCCCGTTTACGCCTTTGACCCTTGACTCCCTTTTACCCCTTGTACCCCATTTTTACCCTTGTACCTCCTTTTACCCTTTTACCCATTTGTACCCTTTTACCCTTTCACCCACTTATACCCTGTACCCTTTTACCCTTTGTACCCCTTTTACCCTTTTACCCTGTGTACCCTTTTACCCTTTTACCCTTGAACCCCCCTTGCTACCCCGTTTACCCGTCTTTACCTCTTTTACCCTTTGACCCGTTTACCCTTTTACCCTTTTACCCTTTACCCTTTTAACCCGTTTACCTGCTTGTACCCTTGTACCCCCTTTTACCCCTGTTACCCCGTTTAGCCACCTTTACCCTAGACTTGTACCCCTCTTACCCTTTTACCCCTGGAGACCGCATTTTAGCCTACTTTTACCCCTTGTTACCCTTTTACGCCTAGTTACCCTTTTACCCTGGTACTCCTTTTACCCGTGTTACCCTTTGACCCTTGGTACCCTTGGACCCCTTGTTACCCCTAACAAAAACCCCGCTAAGTGTAGTACGAATTTAACATCTAACAAAACCCCTCTAAGGAAATCGAAGGAGGTATGAACGCGTACAATAACCCCGACGATGTTGAAAGTAGTTAAACTCTAAACTAAGACCCCGCTATGGTAATCAGAAGGGTACGAGAACAAATCCCACCCCTAGCTAAGTGTAACGTGAAGGAACGCTATATCAATAACCCCCGCGATATGGGATAACGATATGTGCGGTAACGCAGTATCTATTCCCCGCGTATAGGGTATAGATGTGGGTTAGCGAAGTTACAATTAAAGCCCCGCGAAGGGTTCGTTTGTGGTATAGAAGTTAATTTCCGCTCGAGATTAGGGTTCGAATGGGATAGAGTTTTATATACCCCGCGAATGGGTTATCTGTATTGGGATAACGAGTAATTGTACCCTCGAGATAGGGTTAGTTGGGTTAGAGTATAAGTTATCCCCCGAGTTGGGTTAGTTGGGTAAGAGTTATTTTCCCCGAGTTGGGTTAGTTGGGTAAGAGTTATTTTCCCCGAGTTGGGTTAGTTGGGTTAAGAGTTATTTTCCCGAGTTGGGTTAGTTGGGTTAGAGTTATTTTCCCCGAGTTGGGTTAGTTGGGTAGAGTTATTTTCCCCGAGTTGGGTTAGTTGGGTAGAGTTATTTTCCCCGAGTTGGGTTAGTTGGGTTAGTATAATTTTTCCCCGAGTTGGGTTAGTTGGGTTAGTATAATTTTTCCTCGAGTTGGGTTAGTTGGGTTAGTATAATTTTTCCCCGAGTTGGGTTAGTTGGGTTAGAGTTATTTTCCCCGAGTTGGGTTAGTTGGGTTAGAGTTATTTTCCCTCGAGTTGGGTTAGTTGGGTAGAGTTATTTTCCCCGAGTTGGGTTAGTTGGGTAAGAGTTATTTTCCCCGAGTTGGGTTAGTTGGGTAAGAGTTATTTTCCCCGAGTTGGGTTAGTTGGGTAAGAGTTATTTTCCCCGAGTTGGGTTAGTTGGGTAAGAGTTATTTTCCCCGAGTTGGGTTAGTTGGGTAAGAGTTATTTTCCCCGAGTTGGGTTAGTTGGGTAAGAGTTATTTTCCCCGAGTTGGGTTAGTTGGGTAAGAGTTATTTTCCCGAGTTGGGTTAGTTGGGTAAGAGTTATTTTCCCCGAGTTGGGTTAGTTGGGTAAGAGTTATTTTCCCCGAGTTGGGTTAGTTGGGTTAGTATCATTTTTCCCCGAGTTGGGTTAGTTGGGTTAGTATAATTTTTCCTCGAGTTGGGTTAGTTGGGTTAGTATAATTTTTCCCCGAGTTGGGTTAGTTGGGTTAGAGTTATTTTCCCCGAGTTGGGTTAGTTGGGTTAGAGTTATTTTCCCCGAGTTGGGTTAGGTTAGGTTAGGTTAGAGTTATTTTCCCCGAGTTGGGTTAGTTGGGTAGAGTTATTTTCCCCGAGTTGGGTTAGTTGGGTAAGAGTTATTTTCCCCGAGTTGGGTTAGTTGGGTAAGAGTTATTTTCCCCGAGTTGGGTTAGTTGGGTAAGAGTTATTTTCCCCGAGTTGGGTTAGTTGGGTTAGAGTTATTTTCCCCGAGTTGGGTTAGTTGGGTTAGTATAATTTTTCCCCGAGTTGGGTTAGTTGGGTTAGAGTTATTTTCCCCGAGTTGGGTTAGTTGGGTTAGAGTTATTTTCCCCGAGTTGGGTTAGTTGGGTTAGAGTTATTTTCCCCGAGTTGGGTTAGTTAGGTTAGAGTTATTTTCCCCGAGTTGGGTTAGTTAGGTTAGAGTTATTTTCCCCGAGTTGGGTTAGTTGGGTTAGAGTTATTTTCCCCGAGTTGGGTTAGTTGGGTTAGAGTTATTTTCCCCGAGTTGGGTTAGTTAGGTTAGAGTTATTTTCCCCGAGTTGGGTTAGGTTAGGTTAGGTTAGAGTTATTTTCCCCGAGTTGGGTTAGTTGGGTTAGAGTTATTTTCCCCGAGTTGGGTTAGTTAGGTTAGAGTTATTTTCCCCGAGTTGGGTTAGTTGGGTAAGAGTTATTTTCCCCGAGTTGGGTTAGTTGGGTAAGAGTTATTTTCCCGAGTTGGGTTAGTTGGGTAAGAGTTATTTTCCCCGAGTTGGGTTAGTTGGGTAAGAGTTATTTTCCCCGAGTTGGGTTAGTTGGGTAAGAGTTATTTTCCCCGAGTTGGGTTAGTTGGGTAAGAGTTATTTTCCCCGAGTTGGGTTAGTTGGGTAAGAGTTATTTTCCCCGAGTTGGGTTAGTTGGGTAAGAGTTATTTTCCCCGAGTTGGGTTAGTTGGGTAGAGTTATTTTCCCCGAGTTGGGTTAGTTGGGTAAGAGTTATTTTCCCCGAGTTGGGTTAGTTGGGTAAGAGTTATTTTCCCCGAGTTGGGTTAGTTGGGTAAGAGTTATTTTCCCCGAGTTGGGTTAGTTGGGTAAGAGTTATTTTCCCCGAGTTGGGTTAGTTGGGTAAGAGTTATTTTCCCCGAGTTGGGTTAGTTGGGTAAGAGTTATTTTCCCCGAGTTGGGTTAGTTGGGTTAGAGTTATTTTTCCCCGAGTTGGGTTAGTTGGGTAAGAGTTATTTTCCCCGAGTTGGGTTAGTTGGGTAAGAGTTATTTTCCCCGAGTTGGGTTAGTTGGGTTAAGAGTTATTTTCCCCGAGTTGGGTTAGTTGGGTAAGAGTTATTTTCCCCGAGTTGGGTTAGTTGGGTAAGAGTTATTTTCCCCGAGTTGGGTTAGTTGGGTAAGAGTTATTTTCCCCGAGTTGGGTTAGTTGGGTAAGAGTTATTTTCCCCGAGTTGGGTTAGTTGGGTAAGAGTTATTTTCCCCGAGTTGGGTTAGTTGGGTAAGAGTTATTTTCCCCGAGTTGGGTTAGTTGGGTAAGAGTTATTTTCCCCGAGTTGGGTTAGTTGGGTAAGAGTTATTTTCCCCGAGTTGGGTTAGTTGGGTAAGAGTTATTTTCCCCGAGTTGGGTTAGTTGGGTAAGAGTTATTTTCCCCGAGTTGGGTTAGTTGGGTAAGAGTTATTTTCCCCGAGTTGGGTTAGTTGGGTAAGAGTTATTTTCCCCGAGTTGGGTTAGTTGGGTAAGAGTTATTTTCCCCGAGTTGGGTTAGTTGGGTAAGAGTTATTTTCCCCGAGTTGGGTTAGTTGGGTAAGAGTTATTTTCCCCGAGTTGGGTTAGTTGGGTAAGAGTTATTTTCCCCGAGTTGGGTTAGTTGGGTAAGAGTTATTTTCCCCGAGTTGGGTTAGTTGGGTAAGAGTTATTTTCCCCGAGTTGGGTTAGTTGGGTAAGAGTTATTTTCCCCGAGTTGGGTTAGTTGGGTAAGAGTTATTTTCCCGAGTTGGGTTAGTTGGGTTAGAGTTATTTTCCCCGAGTTGGGTTAGTTGGGTAGAGTTATTTTCCCCGAGTTGGGTTAGTTGGGTAAGAGTTATTTTCCCCGAGTTGGGTTAGTTGGGTAAGAGTTATTTTCCCCGAGTTGGGTTAGTTGGGTAGAGTTATTTTCCCGAGTTGGGTTAGTTGGGTAAGAGTTATTTTCCCCGAGTTGGGTTAGTTGGGTAAGAGTTATTTTCCCCGAGTTGGGTTAGTTGGGTAAGAGTTATTTTCCCCGAGTTGGGTTAGTTGGGTAAGAGTTATTTTCCCCGAGTTGGGTTAGTTGGGTAAGAGTTATTTTCCCCGAGTTGGGTTAGTTGGGTAAGAGTTATTTTCCCGAGTTGGGTTAGTTGGGTAAGAGTTATTTTCCCGAGTTGGGTTAGTTGGGTAAGAGTTATTTTCCCCGAGTTGGGTTAGTTGGGTAAGAGTTATTTTCCCCGAGTTGGGTTAGTTGGGTAAGAGTTATTTTCCCCGAGTTGGGTTAGTTGGGTAAGAGTTATTTTCCCCGAGTTGGGTTAGTTGGGTAAGAGTTATTTTCCCCGAGTTGGGTTAGTTGGGTAAGAGTTATTTTCCCCGAGTTGGGTTAGTTGGGTAAGAGTTATTTTCCCCGAGTTGGGTTAGTTGGGTAAGAGTTATTTTCCCCGAGTTGGGTTAGTTGGGTAAGAGTTATTTTCCCGAGTTGGGTTAGTTGGGTAAGAGTTATTTTCCCCGAGTTGGGTTAGTTGGGTAAGAGTTATTTTCCCCGAGTTGGGTTAGTTGGGTAAGAGTTATTTTCCCCGAGTTGGGTTAGTTGGGTAAGAGTTATTTTCCCCGAGTTGGGTTAGTTGGGTAAGAGTTATTTTCCCGAGTTGGGTTAGTTGGGTAAGAGTTATTTTCCCCGAGTTGGGTTAGTTGGGTAAGAGTTATTTTCCCCGAGTTGGGTTAGTTGGGTAAGAGTTATTTTCCCCGAGTTGGGTTAGTTGGGTAAGAGTTATTTTCCCGAGTTGGGTTAGTTGGGTAAGAGTTATTTTCCCCGAGTTGGGTTAGTTGGGTAAGAGTTATTTTCCCCGAGTTGGGTTAGTTGGGTAAGAGTTATTTTCCCCGAGTTGGGTTAGTTGGGTAAGAGTTATTTTCCCGAGTTGGGTTAGTTGGGTAAGAGTTATTTTCCCCGAGTTGGGTTAGTTGGGTAAGAGTTATTTTCCCCGAGTTGGGTTAGTTGGGTAAGAGTTATTTTCCCCGAGTTGGGTTAGTTGGGTAAGAGTTATTTTCCCCGAGTTGGGTTAGTTGGGTAAGAGTTATTTTCCCCGAGTTGGGTTAGTTGGGTAAGAGTTATTTTCCCCGAGTTGGGTTAGTTGGGTAAGAGTTATTTTCCCCGAGTTGGGTTAGTTGGGTAAGAGTTATTTTCCCCGAGTTGGGTTAGTTGGGTAAGAGTTATTTTCCCCGAGTTGGGTTAGTTGGGTAAGAGTTATTTTCCCCGAGTTGGGTTAGTTGGGTAAGAGTTATTTTCCCCGAGTTGGGTTAGTTGGGTAAGAGTTATTTTCCCGAGTTGGGTTAGTTGGGTAAGAGTTATTTTCCCCGAGTTGGGTTAGTTGGGTAAGAGTTATTTTCCCCGAGTTGGGTTAGTTGGGTAGAGTTATTTTCCCCGAGTTGGGTTAGTTGGGTAGAGTTATTTTCCCCGAGTTGGGTTAGTTGGGTAAGAGTTATTTTCCCCGAGTTGGGTTAGTTGGGTAAGAGTTATTTTCCCCGAGTTGGGTTAGTTGGGTAGAGTTATTTTCCCCGAGTTGGGTTAGTTGGGTAAGAGTTATTTTCCCCGAGTTGGGTTAGTTGGGTAAGAGTTATTTTCCCCGAGTTGGGTTAGTTGGGTAAGAGTTATTTTCCCCGAGTTGGGTTAGTTGGGTAAGAGTTATTTTCCCCGAGTTGGGTTAGTTGGGTTAAGAGTTATTTTCCCCGAGTTGGGTTAGTTGGGTAAGAGTTATTTTCCCCGAGTTGGGTTAGTTGGGTAAGAGTTATTTTCCCCGAGTTGGGTTAGTTGGGTAAGAGTTATTTTCCCGAGTTGGGTTAGTTGGGTAAGAGTTATTTTCCCCGAGTTGGGTTAGTTGGGTAAGAGTTATTTTCCCCGAGTTGGGTTAGTTGGGTAAGAGTTATTTTCCCGAGTTGGGTTAGTTGGGTAAGAGTTATTTTCCCCGAGTTGGGTTAGTTGGGTAAGAGTTATTTTCCCGAGTTGGGTTAGTTGGGTAAGAGTGATTTTCCCCGAGTTGGGTTAGGTTAGGTTAGGTTAGAGTTATTTTCCCCGAGTTGGGTTAGGTTAGGTTAGGTTAGAGTTATTTTCGCCGAGTTGGGTTAGGTTAGGTTAGGTTAGAGTTATTTTCCCCGAGTTGGGTTAGTTGGGTAAGAGTTATTTTCCCGAGTTGGGTTAGTTGGTGTAAGAGTTATTTTCCCCGAGTTGGGTTAGTTGGGTTACTATCATTTTTCCCCGAGTTGGGTTAGTTGGGTTACTATCATTTTTCCCCGAGTTGGGTTAGTTGGGTTACTATCATTTTTCCCCGAGTTGGGTTAGTTGGGTTACTATCATTTTTCCCCGAGTTGGGTTAGTTGGGTTAGAGTCATTTTTCCTCGAGTTGGGTTAGTTGGGTAGAGTTATTTTCCCCGAGTTGGGTTAGTTGGGTAAGAGTTATTTTCCCCGAGTTGGGTTAGTTGGTAGAGTTATTTTCCCCGAGTTGGGTTAGTTGGGTTAGAGTTATTTTCCCCGAGTTGGGTTAGTTGGGTTAGGTTAGAGTTATTTTCCCCGAGTTGGGTTAGTTGGGTTAGGTTAGAGTTATTTTCCCCGAGTTGGGTTAGTTGGGTTAGGTTAGAGTTATTTTCCCCGAGTTGGGTTAGTTGGGTAAGAGTTATTTTCCCCGAGTTGGGTTAGTTGGGTAAGAGTTATTTTCCCCGAGTTGGGTTAGTTGGGTTAGAGTTATTTTCCCCGAGTTGGGTTAGTTGGGTTAGAGTTATTTTCCCCGAGTTGGGTTAGTTGGGTTAGAGTTATTTTCCCCGAGTTGGGTTAGTTGGGTTAGAGTTATTTTCCCCGAGTTGGGTTAGTTGGGTTAGAGTTATTTTCCCCGAGTTGGGTTAGTTGGGTTAGAGTTATTTTCCCCGAGTTGGGTTAGTTGGGTTAGGTTAGAGTTATTTTCCCCGAGTTGGGTTAGTTGGGTTAGAGTTATTTTCCCCGAGTTGGGTTAGTTGGGTTAGGTTAGAGTTATTTTCCCCGAGTTGGGTTAGTTGGGTAAGAGTTATTTTCCCCGAGTTGGGTTAGTTGGGTTAAGAGTTATTTTCCCGAGTTGGGTTAGTTGGGTAAGAGTTATTTTCCCCGAGTTGGGTTAGTTGGGTATAGAGTTATTTTCCCCGAGTTGGGTTAGTTGGGTTAGAGTTATTTTCCCCGAGTTGGGTTAGTTGGGTTAGAGTTATTTTCCCCGAGTTGGGTTAGTTGGGTTAGAGTTATTTTCCCCGAGTTGGGTTAGTTGGGTTAGAGTTATTTTCCCCGAGTTGGGTTAGTTGGGTTAGAGTTATTTTCCCCGAGTTGGGTTAGTTGGGTTAGGTTAGAGTTATTTTCCCCGAGTTGGGTTAGGTTAGGTTAGGTTAGAGTTATTTTCCCCGAGTTGGGTTAGTTGGGTAGAGTTATTTTCCCCGAGTTGGGTTAGTTGGGTAAGAGTTATTTTCCCCGAGTTGGGTTAGGTTAGGTTAGGTTAGAGTTATTTTCCCCGAGTTGGGTTAGGTTAGGTTAGGTTAGAGTTATTTTCCCCGAGTTGGGTTAGGTTAGGTTAGGTTAGAGTTATTTTCCCCGAGTTGGGTTAGGTTAGGTTAGGTTAGAGTTATTTTCCCCGAGTTGGGTTAGGTTAGGTTAGGTTAGAGTTATTTTCCCCGAGTTGGGTTAGGTTAGGTTAGGTTAGAGTTATTTTCCCCGAGTTGGGTTAGTTTGGGTAAGAGTTATTTTCCCCGAGTTGGGTTAGTTGGGTAAGAGTTATTTTCCCGAGTTGGGTTAGTTGGGTAAGAGTTATTTTCCCCCGAGTTGGGTTAGTTGGGTAAGAGTTATTTTCCCCGAGTTGGGTCAGTTGGGTAAGAGTTATTTCCCGAGTTGGGTAGTTGGGTAAGAGTTATTTTCCCGAGTTGGGTTAGTTGGGTAAGAGTTATTTTCCCCGAGTTGGGTCTAGTTGGGTAAGAGTTATTTCCCCGAGTTGGGTCAGGTTAGGGGTAAGAGTTATTTTCCCCGAGTTGGGTCAGTTGGGTAAGAGTTATTTTCCCCGAGTTGGGTCAGTTGGGTAAGAGTTATTTTTCCCCGAGTTGGGTCAGTTGGGTAAGAGTTATTTTCCCGAGTTGGGTCAGTTGGGTAAGAGTTATTTTCCCCGAGTTGGGTCAGTTGGGTAAGAGTTATTTTCCCCGAGTTGGGTCAGTTGGGTAAGAGTTATTTTCCCCGAGTTGGGTCAGTTGGGTAAGAGTTATTTTCCCCGAGTTGGGTTAGTTGGGTAAGAGTTATTTTCCCGAGTTGGGTTCAGTTGGGTAAGAGTTATTTTCCCCGAGTTGGGTCTAGTTTGGGTAAGAGTTATTTTCCCCGAGTTGGGTCAGTTGGGTAAGAGTTATTTTCCCCGAGTTGGGTCAGTTGGGTAAGAGTTATTTTCCCCGAGTTGGGTCAGTTGGGTAAGAGTTATTTTTCCCCGAGTTGGGTCAGTTGGGTAAGAGTTATTTTCCCCGAGTTGGGTCAGTTGGGTAAGAGTTATTTTCCCGAGTTGGGTCAGTTGGGTAAGAGTTATTTTCCCCGAGTTGGGTCAGTTGGGTAAGAGTTATTTTCCCCGAGTTGGGTCAGTTGGGTAAGAGTTATTTTCCCGAGTTGGGTCAGTTGGGTAAGAGTTATTTTCCCGAGTTGGGTCAGTTGGGTAAGAGTTATTTTCCCCGAGTTGGGTCAGTTGGGTAAGAGTTATTTTCCCCGAGTTGGGTCAGTTGGGTAAGAGTTATTTTCCCCGAGTTGGGTCAGTTGGGTAAGAGTTATTTTCCCCGAGTTGGGTCAGTTGGGTAAGAGTTATTTTCCCCGAGTTGGGTCAGTTGGGTAAGAGTTATTTTCCCCGAGTTGGGTCAGTTGGGTAAGAGTTATTTTCCCGAGTTGGGTCAGTTGGGTAAGAGTTATTTTCCCCGAGTTGGGTCAGTTGGGTAAGAGTTATTTTCCCCGAGTTGGGTCAGTTGGGTAAGAGTTATTTTCCCCGAGTTGGGTCAGTTGGGTAAGAGTTATTTTCCCGAGTTGGGTCAGTTGGGTAAGAGTTATTTTCCCCGAGTTGGGTCAGTTGGGTAAGAGTTATTTTCCCCGAGTTGGGTCAGTTGGGTAAGAGTTATTTTCCCCGAGTTGGGTCAGTTGGGTAAGAGTATTTTCCCGAGTTGGGTCAGTTGGGTAAGAGTTATTTTTCCCGAGTTGGGTCAGTTGGGTAAGAGTTATTTTCCCCGAGTTGGGTCAGTTGGGTAAGAGTTATTTTCCCCGAGTTGGGTCAGTTGGGTAAGAGTTATTTTCCCCGAGTTGGGTCAGTTGGGTAAGAGTTATTTTCCCCGAGTTGGGTCAGTTGGGTATAGAGTTATTTTCCCCGAGTTGGGTCAGTTGGGTTAAGAGTTATTTTCCCCGAGTTGGGGTCAGTTGGGTAAGAGTTATTTTCCCCGAGTTGGGTCAGTTGGGTAAGAGTTATTTTCCCCGAGTTGGGTCAGTTGGGTAAGAGTTATTTTCCCCGAGTTGGGTCAGTTGGGTAAGAGTTATTTTCCCCGAGTTGGGTCAGTTGGGTAAGAGTTATTTTCCCCGAGTTGGGTCAGTTGGGTAAGAGTTATTTTCCCCGAGTTGGTCAGTTGGGTAAGAGTTATTTTCCCGAGTTGGGTCAGTTGGGTAAGAGTTATTTTCCCCGAGTTGGGTCAGTTGGGTAAGAGTTATTTTCCCCGAGTTGGGTCAGTTGGGTAAGAGTTATTTTCCCGAGTTGGGTCAGTTGGGTAAGAGTTATTTTCCCCGAGTTGGGTCAGTTGGGTAAGAGTTATTTTCCCGAGTTGGGTCAGTTGGGTAAGAGTTATTTTCCCGAGTTGGGTCAGTTGGGTAAGAGTTATTTTCCCCGAGTTGGGTCAGTTGGGTAAGAGTTATTTTCCCCGAGTTGGGTCAGTTGGGTAAGAGTTATTTTCCCCGAGTTGGGTCAGTTGGGTAAGAGTTATTTTCCCCGAGTTGGGTCAGTTGGGTAAGAGTTATTTTCCCCGAGTTGGGTCAGTTGGGTAAGAGTTATTTTCCCCGAGTTGGGTCAGTTGGGTAAGAGTTATTTTCCCCGAGTTGGGTCAGTTGGGTAAGAGTTATTTTCCCCGAGTTGGGTCAGTTGGGGTAAGAGTTATTTTCCCCGAGTTGGGTCAGTTGGGTAAGAGTTATTTTCCCGAGTTGGGTCAGTTGGGTAAGAGTTATTTTCCCCGAGTTGGGTCAGTTGGGTAAGAGTTATTTTCCACCGAGTTGGGTCAGTTGGGTAAGAGTTATTTTCCCCGAGTTGGGTCAGTTGGGTAAGAGTTATTTTCCCCGAGTTGGGTCAGTTGGGTAAGAGTTATTTTCCCCGAGTTGGGTCAGTTGGGTAAGAGTTATTTTCCCCGAGTTGGGTCAGTTGGGTAAGAGTTATTTTTCCCCGAGTTGGGTCAGTTGGGTAAGAGTTATTTTCCCGAGTTTGGGTCAGTTGGGGTAAGAGTTATTTTCCCCGAGTTGGGTCAGTTGGGTAAGAGTTATTTTCCCCGAGTTGGGTCAGTTGGGTAAGAGTTATTTTCCCCGAGTTGGGTCAGTTGGGTAAGAGTTATTTTCCCCGAGTTGGGTCAGTTGGGTAAGAGTTATTTTTCCCCGAGTTGGGTCAGTTGGGTAAGAGTTATTTTCCCGAGTTGGGTCAGTTGGGTAAGAGTTATTTTCCCCGAGTTGGGTCTAGTTGGGTAAGAGTTTATTTTCCCCGAGTTGGGTCAGTTGGGTAAGAGTTATTTTCCCCGAGTTGGGTCAGTTGGGTAAGAGTTATTTTCCCCGAGTTGGGTCAGTTGGGTAAGAGTTATTTTTCCCGAGTTGGGTCAGTTGGGTTAAGAGTTATTTTTCCCCGAGTTGGGTCAGTTGGGTAAGAGTTATTTTCCCCGAGTTGGGTCAGTTGGGTAAGAGTTATTTTCCCCGAGTTGGGTCAGTTGGGTAAGAGTTATTTTCCCCGAGTTGGGTCAGTTGGGTAAGAGTTATTTTCCCGAGTTGGGTTCAGTTGGGTAAGAGTTATTTTCCCCGAGTTGGGTCAGTTGGGTAAGAGTTATTTTTTCCCCGAGTTGGGTCAGTTGGTGTAAGAGTTATTTTCCCCGAGTTGGGTCAGTTGGGTAAGAGTTATTTTCCCGAGTTTGGGTCAGTTGGGTAAGAGTTATTTTCCCCGAGTTGGGTCAGTTGGGTAAGAGTTATTTTCCCCGAGTTGGGTCAGTTGGGTAAGAGTTATTTTTCCCCGAGTTGGGTCAGTTGGGTAAGAGTTATTTTTCCCCGGAGTTGGGTGGTTCCCAGGGGGTTGGGTAAGAGTTATTTTCCCCGAGTTGGGGTCAGTTGGGTAAGAGTTATTTTCCCCGAGTTGGGTCAGTTGGGTAAGAGTTATTTTCCCCGAGTTGGGTCAGTTGGGTATAGAGTTATTTTCCCCGAGTTGGGTCAGTTGGGTAAGAGTTATTTTCCCGAGTTGGGTCAGTTGGGTAAGAGTTATTTTCCCCGAGTTGGGTCAGTTGGGTAAGAGTTATTTTTCCCCGAGTTGGGTCAGTTGGGTAAGAGTTTATTTTCCCCGAGTTGGGTCAGTTGGGTAAGAGTTATTTTCCCCGAGTTGGGTTCAGTTGGGTAAGAGTTATTTTCCCCGAGTTGGGTCAGTTGGGTAAGAGTTATTTTTCCCCGAGTTGGGTCAGTTGGGTAAGAGTTATTTTCCCCGAGTTGGGTCAGTTGGGTAAGAGTTATTTTCCCCGAGTTGGGTCAGTTGGGTAAGAGTTATTTTCCCCGAGTTGGGTCAGTTGGGTAAGAGTTATTTTCCCCGAGTTGGGTCAGTTGGGT
>JAEMUL010000030.1:0-47516 GCA_034510155.1 Eucriotettix oculatus | reverse complement strand
AAAAATGTTGTCTATAGCTGTAGCTTTGGAATCAGATATTCTGGTAGGAAAGTTTACTAATGCATTTAGATTGAAGGAAGTGGCTAGTGTTTGTAAGTGTAATTTTTGGAGATCATCTACATTGAAGTCTTCACATGATTTTATGTTTTATTTCATGTAGTTATTGTAATAAGGACTCCAACTGTTTAATAAATACAGTATATTTTCCTTTAGGAGATCTGTATATTGATACCATGATTAGTTTTGTGTTTTTGAATTCTATTAAAGTTGCACAGGATTCAAAGTGTAGCTCTTCATTAAATTTACTTGTATCTACTGCAGTGAACTTATGATTTTTTGAGACATATAGCCACACCTCCTTTCTGTTTTACAGATCTGCAGAAATGTGAAGTAAGTGTGTAACCATTAATGTTAACCAAACCAATCTGTCTCTCTCAGGTGATGCTCTGATAAACATATTACATCAATCTGATTTTTTATGCTATGTTCTGTTTCTAATGGTGATAATAACAGTTGATCTGTTTTGGTCGATAAGCTTCTTATATTTTGGTGAAAGACTGAAATGTTATATTTGTCCTGTATCTTATTCCTTGTTTTATTTTCATTGCTTGTTTAATTTGTATGAGATTGTTTTGATTAACTGAATTATTTAACCTAAAAAAGGGCGCGTGAACACACCTGTAATCACTGAGATTGGGTTCACCTTACACTGACAGCAATCTGCTGAGCAAGAAGCAATTTGCCAGCAGCGTTCAAGTGTAGCCCATGTTGTGTATGGTGATAGCGCTTCAGGCACTGTGCACCAATCACATTCACATGAGACCTCCCCGGTGTCATGAGTGAACTGACTAGGTCTGAATTTGTTTGCTTGACAGCATGGCACATCCAGGACCTGTCATATCTCTCAAACAACGGGACAATGCCCACATTAGTGAGAGTGGTACACTTTGTGATATGGGCAATGTCTTCCTCAATTTTGTAATTGAGGTTGCAGTTCAAACTATTTCCTGCCCCCCCCCCTATTATAATTACATGGTCATCTTTAGAGAGACCTTTCCCCAATGATTCCAAATCATTGACCACATCACAAAGCCTTGCACTTGGTTTGAAAATACTAGTTATTGAATAGTCTTTCCCCAAGGAAGCTCTCAACAGATCAGCCACTCCTCTCCCATGACTTGATCCAAGCAATAGAACTTTTCCTTTTAATTTTATTCCCTGCAGAACTATCTTGCTCTTTAGGCAAATGATCTTGTTTAGAACTTTCTGGGTTTACATTAGGACATTCATCTGGACATTCTAATACACTAAATCTGTTGCAAGTATCAACAGTGTGTGTGCCAGGCTTACAATGTATTCTGGTTCTTCTGGCTGGTTTTTGTTTCTTCCATTCATTTTGGACGTTACTTTTTACAGGTTCAATCTGATTTACATTGCAACTTTCAGCATTTAATTTAAGTTTTTCTTCACAAGCTAATAACTCAGCCTTAAGTTTCAGAATCACTGCTTCCTTTTCCTTAATAATATTTTCATAGGAACATGTTGTGCAAAGCCAAGCTTGTCCTTTTCTAACCTCACTTGACATGGCATTGCTGCATGTCTTGTGAAATTTTCGAGAGCATTCTTGACATTTTACACCACCTATTTTAACTGTTTTGCGGCACACACATTTGGTATCCATTGTGATCCTTTAATTGAAGTTCTTATAGAGTTTTGTACGCTAGTTGTTAACCCAACACAACGACTGGAAAAAAATGAATTGCAAATTTCATTCAACGCATAAATCAGATGTTTTTTCTCTTATGTGGCTTAATACGCAATTATTAACTACAGACTACTTCATCGCGCGATACATAAATTCTAACTCCATTAAAAAGGTAGTGAAAAAGGTATGTGAAAGAAAATATACATAGACTTGCTGACTTTTTGTTTTTATTCGATAAACATTGAAATAGAGATTAGTTTAACACTAACTGGAAGCTCGTAGTGAAACGTTACTTTATAGGTAATCCAGAAGAACCAACCAATCTAATAAAACTACTGACTGGGAAGCTTTCTGATATACCTCAACAATACTTAAATGATAATTAATATTAGAACAAATAAAAATACTCAAATTAAAAACTTAACTCAATAGAAAAACATAGCTGTAAAGAGACGTAGATAATCCAGCAACCCAGAAGACTAAACAAAGCTTTAATAACACAACACAGAATCTAAGATTAGAAACATAAAGGCAGAAAGAAGAATCTGTAAACTTGTACATACAATATGCTTCACAAACATGGGAGACTTGGCCTTGCATAATACTGTTCGTTTGTACATTTTCACCCACATTGAAAAGTCAGGAGCAAAGAAGGATCAAAAACTCCAATACCTCATCAAACTCAAAGCTTTTGCAAATGTTAAGTCAATTATTGAAAGAATAATACAATGCATTATTTGAAATGGTAATGTTTATATGGCATCATATTTAACCAGTTTCAAAAAGCTTTAAAACGCTACAAACCGACTACAGACGAGATCGTAACTGTACAAGTGAATAAGAAGCAGCAACAAACATTGCAGATAAGTCCTGTAGTAATTACTTCATCAATTGATATCTTTGTCGCATTAACTTTTAAATATTGCGGAATTATTTTCATGGGCATTGTGGGATTATTTTTTTTTGTGCTTACATAGAACAAATCAATCAAAACTACCCAATTGCATAGATTTTTAAAGCTTTAGGAAGGTTTACATAGTCAAACCTAGGTTGTTTCTTAATTTTTTTTTTCTAAGTCACGAAATATGTGAAAGTAGTCGAATTTAATTAACTCGATAGAACCGAGGACCCGTTGGTCAAAGTACTACGTGCACGTATTAAAAATGTATATGATTCCGATTGAATAGACGATTTGATAGAGCCAATGAATGTGGGTTAATGCAATAAATTACAAATTAGAGCACGATGACACCTGTGACTAACTGGAGTACTCCGAAAAATTTAAAGGAGTAATCGGATAAGGCAGAAAATCGGAATCTCATATTCGGGAAAACACGTGACGGATCTTCATAGCCCAGACCAGATACAGGAGCAGAGCTTTAAGTATTGGGGCGTCACAACAGGATAGACAAACGGAGTGAACACAGGAAATATTAAATACTGATATAAAATAAATAAACATCATTTCCTCTTCACAAATTACAGAACTGTGCCTGTTAAATAATACACAAAATAAATGTTTTACATTAACTTTTACTTAAACAATGTGGGTTTTGACCCATTTTATCGTAAGTTAATTTTTCCATTGACTATACAATACATCCAACAATTTTAATATTAGAATGTAAACCATGCCTATGATGCAACTTTGGCTATGTGTTCACTTGCATAAACAATACCAACAAACTTTCTTTAACTCATACACGTGTTACAATCTTTAACTTTCCATCTTTCGTAGTCAGTAACACAGAAACAGTACATACCTCACAATCTAATGTAAATTATGCACGTTCATCCAACATTTATTTCGAAGGAACCAAACTTTCACCATTCGGTAGTTCCCACGTATAAATAATTAAGCCAGCACACGTGTGGTCGCCTCCTTGTTGGACGGCGGACACCGAGGTGAAACGGGCAATATTGGATCGCCTCTGGCAGATACGGGAAGAAGCAAATGGCGGCCTCGTAGCCTGGAACAAAACTTTCCACTCACTGGCCACCACAAACCACCCTAAAACGCTTCAAAATTAGGAGACCACTTCTAAAAGAAAATAAAGACAATCTGATAAGACTTACGCTTGTCAGCTCCCCGAGCTTCGCGTTCGATGCCGCTCGCTCCTCTCCCCATACTCTCCACCTCCCGTCTGCCTTCAACCTTCTCTAATCTGTATCTATACAGAAAAAGAACTTCCTTGTCGATACCCAAGCTCTCTGGATAATGCCTCGGAAGTCACGGTTGCCAACATCGGTCTATAGATATCGTTGACTCTTCACGTGAAAAATTAATAATAAAAATACTTTAATTAAATAACTTCATAATACACTGCATTATGCATTGTTACAGCGCATTGTAAATAACTTGTAAAGGCCGGGGCCGTTACAATATAATATATTGTCACGTTTCGTAGGGATCGTGAGATTCAATAACACACACGTAGAGGTTATAGGCGTTTAATCAACGGCGAAGTGCTGTACAAAGCTCGTACTGCTTCAGACTGACTCCGATTTGGAATCCAGTCCTATTTATACATACATGGAATATTCTTGAAACAGAACATTGTAGAAACAGAAAATACTAGAAACTAAAGGCAAACAATGTAAATAAATTAAACAAATAAAAATGGTTGCGTCGGCTGGGACTCGAACCCGAGTCTCCAAATCTGCAGTCCGGCTCGCTACCGCTCTGCCATCACTGCAGGTCTTCAGATGTGGCATTGCTCCCTCCTTTGAAAAAACAGCGTCTCGCTGTTAGTTCTGAGCTGCCTTGAGTCCTCTGGATCTCGTCGTTGGCCCGACGTAAGTAGGTCCAGTCTTTCCTGTTCTTGGGCTGGCAGTCGTCATTCCTACGTCTTCGTCCGCGTCGTCGTCGGTTCGTGTTTGGTCTTCAACCTCCCTTTGAGCGTCTGGTTCATGGTATGGCTTCATCCTCAGTACGTGGACGGTGTCGCGACTCTTTCTGCGTCTCGAATTAGGATCATAATCCTCGACCTCATATGTGACGTCGGATAAACGTTTTAGCACACGGTACGGACCAAAGTACCGTTTGAGGAGCTTTTCTGAGAGGCCGACTTTGCGAATGGGAGTAAAGATCCAGACTAGATCCCCTGGCTAGTACAAAACTGGACGATGTCTTGCGTCGTATCGTTGTCGGTCCTTCTCTTTAGCTTGGAGCGTACGTATTCGAGCTAGTTGTCGGGATTCTTCGGCCCTCGTTACTAAGTGACCAATGTAAGGGTCATTCACATCGTCCGGATTGAAAGGTAATATCGTGTCCATTGTCGTCTCTGCCTCGCGACCGTGAACCAGGAAAAATGGTGTGAATCCCGTTGTTTCTTGCTTAGCGGTGTTGTAGGCGAACGTCACGAATGGAAGTACGGCGTCCCAGTTCTTCTGATCGACGTCGGTGTACATGGACAACATGTCGGCCAATGTTTTGTTTAACCTCTCGGTAAGCCCGTTTGTTTGAGAATGGTAAGCAGTCGTCATTCGGTGCGTTATTTCACACAGTCTATTGACCTCGTGTATTAGTCTAGACTGAAATACCGTCCCCCGGTCCGTGATTATGGTTCTTGGAGCTCCATGCTAAGTATTCTTTCTTCGACGACGAAGGTGGCGATGTCTAAAGCTTCCGCCGATGCTACGGCTTTTGTGACGGCAAACCGAGTTAAGTAATCGGTGCAGACAATAATCCACTTGTTTCCCCGGGATGATGTTGGAAATCTTCCGAGCAGGTCAATTCCGATGCGTTGAAATGGTGCGTCGGGCGGAGGAATAGGCAGTAGTCGCCCAGGTGGTCGTTGGGGAATCGTCTTTCTTCTCTGACACTCTCTGCAGTGGCTTACATAGTGTCTGACGTCCTTAAGTTGTCGCGGCCAATAAAATCGCCGACGGATTCTGTCATACGTCCTGACGACTCCTAGATGACCAGCGGTGGGTGCGTCGTGGAAGTCCCGCAGAATTTCTAAGCGCAGTTGCTTGGGGATGACTACCAACCATCTTCTTCCCAAGGAGTCGTAATTCTTCTTGTGTAGTACGTCATTAATTATTTCGTAGTCCCCTTTCACGCCTTGGGAAGAGTTCAAAGCTTGTATAATCTCATTCAACTTCGGATCCTTTCTCTGTTCCACCGAAATATTAGTCAAAGAGTTAAGACAATCCAGGATCTCACTCTTCGGTTCTTCGTCGTCGACAGGGTTTCGGGAGAGACAGTCTGCATCCTGATGCTTTCGTCCACTCTTGTACTTTATCGTGACGTCGTATTCCTGAAGTCGTAAAGCCCACCTAGCGAGTCGTCCAGAAGGATCCTTGAGTCCGGTTAGCCAGCAGAGGGAATGGTGGTCCGTCACAACCGTGAACGGTTTGCCAAAGAGATACGGCCGGAATTTATTTATGGCCCAAACAACAGCAAGGCATTCTCTCTCTGTCGTCGAATAATTCCTCTCTGCTTTGCTAAGTGTTCTCGACGCATAGGCTATGACCTTCTCTTTTTTGCCGAACATCTGAACGATTACAGCACCAAGTCCGTGGCCGCTGGCGTCAGTATGCAATTCAGTCCGTGCATTTTGGTCGAACCCCAGAACGGGGTCGGAAACAAGGGCTCGTCGCAGCGTGTCGAAAGACTCCTGTTGTTCTCTGCTCCAGATAAATTTGGCGTCTCCTTGCAACAATTTGTGTAGTGGCCGTGCCTTTCCACTAAAGTCTCGGACAAAACGCCTATAATATGAGCAGAGCCCAAGAAAACTCTTAACGTCGTGTAGATTTCTTGGCCGGGGAAAGTTTGTTATTGACCTGACTTTCTCCGGGTCTCGTCGTACGCCTTCCCGTGAGACTACATGGCCAAGGATCTTTATTTCCTTTGCACCGAATAGGCACTTCTTTGGATTCAGTCTCAGACACTCGAGAACAGTTCGCAGTCTATGCAGATGTTCGCTGAATGTTTCCGAGAAAACTATTATGTCGACCAAATAGCAGAGGCACATAGTCCATTTCAAGTGGCGCAGCAAGTTGTCCATCATTCGTCCGAATGTTGCTGGTGCATTACACAACCCAAACGGCATAACTTTGAATTCGTAGAGTCCGTCTGGTGTAATGAAAGCGGTTTTCTCTCGGTCGGCTTCGTCCACTTCTATCTGCCAGTACCCTGAGTGCAAGTCCATGATGGAGAAAAACTTTGCCCCATTTAGACAATCCAGAGTATCGTCAATTCTTGGTAGTGGATAAACGTCCTTCTTCGTGATCTTGTTAAGTCTCCTATAATCGACGCAGAATCGCCAGGTTCCATCCTTCTTTGTGACTAGTACGACGGGTGATGACCACGGGCTCTGTGATGGTTGGAAGATTCCTCGGCCAAGCATCTTATCCACTTCTTCTTTAATAATGCGTCGTTCTGCTGGTGATACTCTGTACGCCCTCTGACTGATAGGTGAGTAGCTTCCAGTATTAATTTTATGTTTCACCTTCACAGTGGTTGATTTTTCCCTGATTACTGCGTCGAAGCACGCAGAATATTTCTGAAGCAATTCAAGAAATTTCGTCCGCTTATCGATGGTTAACTGCGGCGCCAGTAGCTTATGAAGCTCGAATTCGTTGTTTTTCGTCACTGTAGGAATTCTGCGGCTGGGTGGATTTTCTTCCATGACAGTCATATGTGCTTAGCAACGGCTGAGCTAATAACACAAGAACATCTGTCTCGGAAGAAACTGAGGTTCGTTCTGCCCATTAACTACCCATAAATCTCCAGTGCCATTCTTGAAAGATATGACCGACGCAGGAATAATGACTTGTGATAATTTCTTCTTCGCTTCAATTATAAGATCTACGTGGCCATTTAACTTAGGGCACGTGACTGTAACCTTGGTAGCGCTCGACGCAGGAATGGTAACATCGTCGAGAACAAATAATCGCCACGAATCCTTATTTCCTATTTCTTCGGAAGCTTGTAATTCGTCTAACAGAATTTCAGAACGTCCACAGTCAATTACGGCTTGCGAGCTCTTCAAAAAGTCCCATCCGAGGATAACGTCGTGGCTACATTGCGGCAGGACGATGAATTCGAACGGCTGAATTCTATTATTAATTTTCAGCCTGATGGTGCATCTTCCGGCTGGTTGCACATATTTGCCATCCGCGACCCTTAAAATAGTATTCCTGTTATCAGCGATCTTGGTCTTCTTCAGCTGTCGTCGAAACGTCTCGGAGATAACAGAGAAAGATGCGCCGGAATCTATTAGGGCTCGTACAGACTTGTGGTCCAACATTACGTCTATATAATTTCTAGACATCTTGGCGACGGTCGTCGACGGAGGATTTTCTTCTTCCGCGGCCTCACCTCCAGGGAAGGTCGCGTCATCTAGTTTTCCAGGTTACGTCGGCTAGGGGAGCGACCGAATGGCGACGGAGATCGAGAGCGACGTGACGGAGAGCGTCCTCTCCTTGCGGCGGGATGCGGCGACGACGACCTGTATCTTCCTCGAAACAACTCTGTTTGTTCGGCATCGTCATATTGGCGTCCATGGTCATATGCGTCCTGTTCTCGCCTAGTTCTTGCTTCAGCGAATACACGTCTCCTGTCCTTGCAGTATCTAACCACATGTCCAGGACGGCCACAATGGAAACACACAGGTCTATTATCCCGTGTCCTCCAGACGTCTGTCTTCCTTGGGGAGTAGGTTGCCTCTTCCTCCCGTGCAACTACTTTCGCATAGGTCGGCTTCCGCTTTGGAACGACCTTTCGCCAGGAGGACGTCGGGGTGGAAATTGGCGCCAAAACGCTTTCCACTTCCTCCCGGATGGTCTCTTGGATGGCCTCTGGTTCTGCGACGTCGTTTCTAAGGGATAGAGCACGCTGAATCTCTTCCCTTACTATCTGTCGAACGAGAGACGACAAATCATTCGCCTCTCCTACTGAGGCAATCGGCACAACGTTGGGAAGCCTCTCGAACCTTCGTCGAATTCTTTTTTGGTTCATCTCTTCGATGAACTGACAGTGCTTTACGAACTCGTCTGTCGATTTTACGTCCTTTAGTAGGAGGGCCTGATATAAGTCCTCCGCGACACCTTTCATCAGATGTGCCAGCTTTTCGTCTTCCCCCATATTTGGGTTTACTGTTCGGCACAATGCGAGAACGTTCTGGATGTAAGACTGGGCGTTCTCGCCACTTTTCTGAGCCCTGTATTTTAACTCTTCGGTGGCCTGCCGAACATGACGCTCAGAATCGCCGAATGCATTTTGTATCTCGACCTTGAAAGTTTCCCAGCTGGTCAACTTTTCTTCGACATTTTCGAACCACTGTCTTGCGGTTCCGTCCAAATAAAAGTATGCATTTGCTAGGCAAATCGTGTCATCCCACTTATTGAATTTGGCGACCCTTTGGTAGCCCTTGAGCCATCTGCCTGGGTCTTGTCCGGCGTCTCCTGTGAAGATGGCAGGGTTCCTTATCTGCTGCTGAACTGCAGCATAGGCCGGTGAGCTCCTTTCTTGGCGATCTATCACAGTGCTTGTTGGTTTTGTGTATGGTACGTACTCCGGATTCAAGCCTTGGTGTCTCCTGCTTTGTCGAGGTCTAATTGGAGCCACTGTGTGTTACGTTTAGATGTACCCGGCGCCTCCACCAAAATGTCACGTTTCGTAGGGATCGTGAGATTCAATAACACACACACGTAGAGGTTATAGGCGTTTAATCAACGGCGAAGTACTGTACAAAGCTCGTACTGCTTCAGACTGACTCCTATTTATACATACATGGAATATTCTAGAAACAGAACATTCTAGAAACAGAAAATACTAGAAACTAAAGGCAAACAATGTAAATAAATTAAACAAATAAAAATGGTTGCGTCGGCTGGGACTCGAACCCGAGTCTCCAAATCTGCAGTCCGGCTCGCTACCGCTCTGCCATCACTGCAGGTCTTCATATGTGGCAATATATATATATCACGTTTAATGTGCGCCAGTCGGTGCTAGGACACGCAGCTGACCACACCTTGGGGATATCGGTAGGGATCCCAAGTTTTGCCGGTGGCCAGTTGTTCTGAGTCTCCAGAGGAACTTTTCCTAGGAGTTTTCAGGGCCTTTCGAGGTCTGTGTTCAGCTAAGGCTTTGTAAAAGTCTTTTCTAAGACTACCGCGCGGTCGCGACCAATCGGAAGCGAGCGCGCCGAGGAACCAGCGAGGAGCAGCAGCAGCGCCGCCCTAGCGGACAGGCTGTCCCTCACCGGACTCGCCTGCAGCAGGTCGTCCCAGCTCGCCGGTCGAGGAGCAGCAAGGAGAAGCAGCGCACCGAGGTACCCGGCGGACCGGACCAGTCCCTTCGGACTAGTCATCTGCCGAACGTCGTAGTCGTCGCAGCTCGTCGTTGAAGCAGCGTTCGCTTGTTCTTTTTAGGACTAAGCGTTCCTGCGACTCTGTGTGAGTGCCTTTGTTAAGGCCCCTACAGAGAATATATATAAGTAGAGAAAGGAAAAAGACACTTTTAATAAAGAACCCTTTTCTTTTCCCTCTGTTTTCTTTTCAGCGTTCTCTTTCAGCTAAGCGACTCAGTTGCACAGTCGGAGCTTATCTCCGTAGGTAGCGGAAACAAGCCCAGTAGTTGTGCTCCTTGTAGCAGGAGCCTGCCGCAGCTTGTGTAAGCACTCGCTCTCCCGATCGGGGCTTCTCCCCGCTCTAGTTGTTAGTGTTAGGGTTTTTTCAGTGCCAGGGGCCCGTTCACGTCGGATCACCCCGCGTACTGTAGGCAAAGCTTAGAACTTTCCCCAATCCCTAGGCTGATAGGAGAGTAATTTATTTTCTTGTGTATTACATTTCTTGTTTTCTGTAGTTGTTACAGGCAACATCATGGCGCCGGCAACCCGTTTGGGTGCCATCGGCAAAGCTCTACCGACAGCAAGTAGGACAACGGTGGAGCGACTTCGTCGCCCGCCTCCGCCTCCGCCTCCTGAGAGGACCCCTCTAGCTCCGCAAGGAGCTAAGAAATCCTTACTGGCGACCCCGAAAGCATTGGTAGAGCTGCAGCCGCAGACTGAGGAGCAGCAGGCAACTACAGCGCCACAACGAGAGGAAGGCTTCACGCTGGTCCAAATTGGGGCAAGGCCAAAGCCAGCAGCACCGAAGGAAGTTGCCACGAGCAACAACTTTGAGTTGCTGGCCACGGTCTCCCAGGAGGACCAGCGAAACCAGCAGGACAACCAGAAGAGGAACAGCAACAAGGGATACACGATCCCCCCCATCGTGGCAAAGATTACAGGGTCTTGCCACAATTTTACACGTGAAATGGGAAAGGCATGCAGCGTAATGCCCGATTTTAAACTTGTTTCAGGTGGCATGAGGATCCGGCCGAAGACGTCGGACGACTACGTCACCATCTTCAATGAGTTGGTGAAGCGGAATATAGAGTATTATACTCATTCCGCCATTAAACACATTAAGGTGGTGATGCGAGGCCTTCCGGAGGACACTCCCGTCGACGACGTGAAGGAAGAATTACAGGACATGTCTTTTGACGTGGAGTCGGTACATCGGCTAAACCACCCAAGGAAGAAGTGCCCTATGCCTCACTTCCTGGTGGTGCTGCAAAGCAAGCCACAAAATGTTAAAATATATGATTTAGAATATTTATTTAATATTAAGGTTAGTGTAGAGAAGCTCCGTGCGAGTCGTGGTCCCCCGCAGTGCTTTAACTGCCAGTTGTTTGGACATGTGTCCAAGCACTGCACACGGCGACCTGTGTGTGTGCGATGTGCAGAATCGCACCAGACGCGAGACTGCACAAAGCCAAAAACAGAGGATCGCGCAGCTCTGAAGTGCGCGAACTGCGACAAGGAGGGGCAATCTGCAAACTGGAGGGGTTGCCCTAAATATCAGAAATTTATTAAAAAGTTTCAGGTCAAGAAGAGTCCTGCTCCAGAGCCAGCCCCGACACAGACGGTCAGCCAGAGCGTCTAGTTTGCAGATGCCGTACGCGGAAAGACAGCAGCACCGAGGGAGGACCCTCCAACTATGCCGCCACCACCAGCCTTCCGAGACGAGGAAGTCCACCAGAAGGCACCAGCAGCCCAGCACCAGGAACCCCAGTTGACACTAGCCGGTGTCAACGAAATCATGGCCGATTTCCGCAAGGAGATGCAGGCCATGATCACGCAAGTAATGACCATGGTAACACAAATGTTCGGACAAATGTGCCAGGCAATGATGGGGAAACCCACAGCTGCTGGACAACCACTTACAGTACCAACTTATGGGTTTTAATATCCGTAAGTTGTGCTTCTGTACGTGGAACGCCAATGGCATATTTAAACAGTCCGACGAGTTTAGACAGTTCCTTACTAATGAAAATATTGATGTTTGTTCTGTTACAGAAACGCACCTGAAACCTGCGGTGGCAGTCGGAGTTGCGAACTACTTCTGCTACCGCAGTGACAGGCCCACAGCAGGAGGAGGAGGAGTGGCCATCTACGTGAAGAAGTGCATCCCGCACTACTTCATCCCGCTGCCGCCGACAACAACCATCGAGGCGACGGGCGTCGTTCTACAGCTGCGCGACGGAGAGGTACTCGCTGTCAGCGCCTACCACCCACCGACGAACCGGATCTCAGCAGACATCAGGGAACTTCTGGGACTGAAGAGGAAGGTCGTCCTGATGGGCGACCTCAACGCTAAGCACACACAATGGAACTCCCGCGTGTGTAACAAGAGTGGTATCATACTACGGCGTGTAGTCGGGAGGGGCGTGCATGTCTGGTCCCCCGAGGAGCCGACACACTTCCCTCCTGGCGGACGAAACCCAGACGTCCTTGACATAGCCGTAACTAAGGGAGTAACAGGTATCTGGGACTGTTTTACAATTCAGGCGCTATCATCTGACCATAATCCTGTTATTTTCAGAATGCAAGCAGACGTCGACCTACTGGCAGCACCGAGAAGCTACAAGACCATCGATTGGGCGAAGTTCAAGAGAGGCCTCGCCGACTCCATAGCGGAAGCCCCCGCCCCCGAGGACACCGAGCCGGCAGTGGAGTTCATCACGGAGATGACCGTCCACTGCGCCAACGAGACATCTGGACCCCGGCGACCGGCAGCGCAGAGGACGCCCTCCCTCCCCGCGAGCATCCTCGAGCTCATCCGAGAGAAGAACCGTGCCAGAAAGTGCTGGCAGGACACGCGAGACAAGCCAGCCAAGGCTCATATGAACCGGCTTGTCCGGGAAATACGAGCCGCGACTCAGAAGCACAGAGATGCGCTCTGGGAAGCACGGCTGATGAGTCTCAACGTCGCTGACGGAACTCTCTGGCAGGCGACAAGGAACTTCGTTAAGAAGAGGACCAGGATTCAACATCTCACGGGAGTAAACGGCGCGGCGTACAGTCCCTCCGAAAAGGCAGAAGCCCTTGCGGACGCCTTTGAGGGGAACTTCCGTCCAGTCGAAGAACCTAAAGATCTAGCACAGATAGAGAACGTAAACAAATACTTACGGAGTTATTTTTCCAGGATACAGGAGGACGACGAAGACATCCCCGAGATCTCAACAGAGGAGCTGCGAGGCATTCTCCGGAAGCTGCCCCCCAACAAGGCGCCAGGAAGCGACGGACTACCGAACATCCTGCTGAGAAATCTACCAGAGGAAGCCGTCGAGTACGTGAAGAGGATTTTCAACGCCCTGCTGAGCCAGCGCAGATTCCCGCGTGCCTGGAGGCACGCCACAGTATGCGCGGTCCCCAAGCCAGGAAAGGACCGCAGGGACCCTGGCAATTATCGGCCAATATCGTTGCTGCCGACGCTCTCGAAAGTCTTCGAGAAGCTTTTTATGGTAAGACTCCAGGTTTACCTAAATGATCTAAAACTAATACCCTCGTTTCAGTTTGGTTTTAGGAAGGACCACGGCACGACGCAGCAGATCATGCGTGTCGTTGAGGCTGCCTCTCTCGCCCTGAACAGACGTCAGCACTTCGGCGTGGTGTTCCTCGATGTCGCTAAGGCCTTCGACTCCGTTTGGCAGTCGGGGCTAATGTTCAAGTTGGCAAGGTCCGCCTTGCCAAGTTGCTACGTGCGCATCATAGGGCACTACCTGGAGATGCGGACATTCTCAGTAAGGGTGGGCGAGGCCCTATCAACGGTAAGGCAGATCCGCGCAGGCGTCCCGCAGGGCAGTGTCCTCGGACCTGTCCTGTACAACGTCTTCACCGCGGACATCCCGAAACCTGGAAGGGGAGCCGACATCGCCCAGTACGCGGACGACACCGCGTTGTTCACTACGTCGAGGGACGCAGACATCGTGGGAAGGCGCCTGAACGCGGGCTTGCAGAGGATCCAGCGCTGGGCTACGAACTGGCGGGTGAAGATCAACGCGTCGAAGAGCAAGGCGTTGCTGATCACCCGGCGACGGCCAGAGAGACCCGTCATCCGCTTCTTTGGGGAGGTTATTCCGTGGTCCACGAAGGCCAAGTATCTAGGGGTAACCCTGGATTCGAGGCTAACGTGGAAAGACCACATTAAAGATACATGCAGTAAAGTATATGGTAGGTTAAACGCTCTACATCCTCTTCTTAGTTCCAGCTCGAAGCTGTCTCCGAGGGTGGGAGTCTCGATTTACCTCTCCCTCATCCGCCCAATCCTCGAGTACGCAGCCCCAGTCTGGTCCAGCGCAGCGGACAGCCACATGGAGAAGATATTCGCTCTGGAGAGACGATGTCTTCGCAGAGCACTCCACCTGCCACCACACTCGTCTAACAACCTGGTAATGCAGCTGTCAGGAGTGGACAACCTCTGGGAAAGGATACTAGAAACCTCTGAGAGGTTCTACCACAGGGCGCACGCATCTAGCAATGAGCTGGTCTCATCACTAGGTCGATACGACCCTGCTAAGAAGGTAAACAGGAACCGACCTATGTCGATCTTCCTGTAATGTATCTAAATCCTAGCCATTGCTAACTTAAGTTATTTACTTTATTAGGTTTACAAGCCTCTTTACAGCTTGTAAGAAATACCTATCCAAAAATTACTTATTTATATTTATTTATACAGATATTATTTATAGAATTATTTTACATTTCATTACACTATTATAATTCCCCCTTTTCTTCCAGACAATAGCAGAGCGTCGGCGAATCAGAAATAATTGGGAAAGAAACTAGCAGCAGCGGTACATTGTATGAATGCTTGTTTGAATGTGTGTGTGAATGTGCGTGTGTAAAATTTCATTTATTGTTATGTAGCCTTTATGGCAGAAATATTTATGTATGCTAGGGATGAATGAGTGAACAAATAAGTGACATTTAGTTATGACAGATTTTTTAGTATGTTATAGGCGTAGAATATACCTGTCATCGCGGAGCAGATTCCACATGGAAGGAACTCCGACCAATAGAAGAGGAGGTTCGACCTCCAGTTAGACGTCACCGCTGCTGCTGATGTGCGCCAGCGATTTGTCATTATTTATATGTGGCTGGAATAAACATTGATTTTTTTCGGGGGATGTCAAATCAGGTCCCCGCCAATCAGGTGTAGTGATTCATGATCCTTACAGTCGGGTAAAGCAAAAATAAATTAGTTTTGTTATTTACGTATACAGGACGGAATACGACAATTGCTTGGTGGGGCCGAGTAGGCGGGAAAACGTCACCGTCTGCAAGATTGTTGGCTGCGACATTGTTGATGGCCTGGACGAGATTAGATTGAACAGCTGGTGCAGAAAGGCTGCAGGAGAGAGACGCTAGGGAGAGACGACAGTTGGTGCAGAGAGGCTGCCGGAGAGACGAAGCAGTGGCAGAACAAGGCGACATGTATAAAATTTAGTTTCGGCACATTTAAGAAAGGAGATTCATTTTGTGGGAGTACAGAAAATAAAAAGATAACATTTGATCTGAAGGAGAGGCGCTAGAGAATCTTAATATGAAGAAGACGTGACCCAGCAAAGGAACAACCGGCATACGAAGAACGACGTCATCAGGCGTTAACATCCGGTAACGGCTTTTCCACACAAACCATTCTCGTCTGATTCGCGATTTTAATTTTGAACTATATTGTTCGTCCCCCGCGTTCCCGGAAGCAGCCATTTAAGAAGCTGCGTAGAGTATTATTTTTGCTTTTACCGACTGAGCTAATGATTAAATTAATATCGTAAATTTATGTTTTCCATTATAACTTAATTTGAGTTATATTTCTATTCAAATAGTAAATACATTACTATTATTATTGTTTGTTTGATTGTACAACAATATATTTTTGATGGTGTAACCAACGAACACCACACAGGTGAGCAATAGTAAGAAAGGGAGAAGGGAGAGGAGTGGAACTGGCAGAAATTTTGGGTGAGAAGAAAAATTGATTATCCTTGGCTCGTGCTTGGTAGAGAGCGGATGAGAACGGTTCGAGGAAAGAATAGTAGGATCCACGTGGGACTCCAGTTCTTTGGGCAACTATCCCGGTAAGTCGCAGAATGGTTTTATCCTAGAAGTATTGCCATATTCAATTTAATTTAGTTTTTCTTTTTGATAGACTCCATTCCAACGCATCGGAATTGACCGAAGAGTGAGATCCTGGATTCTCTTAACTCTTTGACAAATATTTCTGTGGAACAGAGAGAGGATACGAAGCTGAATGAAATTATACAAGCTTTGGACTCTTCTCAAGGTGTGAAAGGGGACTACGAAATAATTAATGACGTACTACACAAGAAGAGTTACGACTCAGTGGGAAGAAGATGGTTGGTAGTCATCCCCAAGCGACTGCGTCTAGAAATTCTGCGGGAGTTCCACGACGCACCCACCGCTGGTCATCTAGGAGTCGTCAGGACGTATGACAGAATCCGTCGGCGATTTTATTGGCCGCGACAACTTAAGCACGTCAGACACTATGTAAGCCACTGCAGAGAGTGTCAGAGAAGAAAGACGATTCCCCAACGACCACCTGGGCGACTACTGCCGATTCCTCCGGCCGACGCACCATTTCAACCCATCGGAATTGACCTGCTCGGAAGATTTCCAACATCATCCCGGGGAAACGAGTGGATTATTGTCTGCACCGATTAGGTAACTCTGTTTGCCGTCACAAAAGCTGTAGCATCGGCGGAAGCTTTAGACATCGCCACCTTCGTCGTCGAAGAAAGAATACTTAGCATGGAGCTCCAAGAACCATAATCACAGACCGGGGGACGGTATTTCAGTCTAGACTAATACATGAGGTCAATAGACTGTGTGAAATAACGCACCGAATGACGACTGCTTACCATCCTCAAACAAACGGTCTTACCGAGAGGTTAAACAAAACATTGGCCTACATGTTGTCCATGTACACCGACGTCGATCAGAAGAACTGGGACGCCTAACTTCCATTCGTGACGTTCGTCTACAACACCGCCAAGCAAGGAACGACTGGATTCACGCCATTTATCCTGGTCCACGGTCGACAATGGATACGATATTACGTTTCAGACTCGACGATGTGAAAGACCCTTACATTGGTCAGTTAGTGACGAGTTCCGTAAACGTACATTCCAAGGTCCAGAAAAGGAGCGAAAACGATACGACCCAAGACATCGTCCAGTTTTGTACCAGCCAGGGGATTAGGCTGGATCTCTACTTGTATTCGCAAAGTCGGCCTTTCGGAAAAAGCTCCTCAAACGGTACTTTGGTCCGTACCGTGTTAACTACGATTATCCGACGTAACATATCAGATCGAGGATTACGATTCCAATTCAAGACGATGACACCGTCCACGTACTGAGACAAACAAGTACATTTTGTGTAATATTTTGGTTTTGGGCTTTGTGAGGTTTTGTCGGGATTCAAAATGACCGTAAATGGTATGTAAGTAATTCTAACTACCGAGTGTACTAATTATACAGCTCTTCACATCGCAGAATTTTTTGATGGTTTAGTTAGCGTGAAGAAGACAGAAAACATGACCATGCAAGAATACCTAAGTCAAAATGGAGGAAAGAGGAATGAGAAGAAAGGTGAAAGTACAGTAGTCACCTTCCACTTTTAGTTTGATGTATTTGCACACAAAGCTTTGTATGGTCTGAAGGACCAGTGTGTTTGGTTATTTGATGGTGGAGCTTCAGATTCCACAACTCCGAGAAGAGATTTATTTAGAGGCTTTATTCCAATGCACGGTGAAGTAGAAATTGGTGATGGAAATTGATTGAAGATGGAAGGAAAAGGGAAAGTGTTACTTCACATTTCACCTGAATGTGGTGGCTTTGATTTAGATATCCCAGATGTCCTTTAAATCAGGAATATATAAAACAATTTCATGTCTCAGGGTGTGTTTCTGCGAAAGGAAATGAAAATTGTTAGCTATGGTGATAATACTCAAATATATAATGATGAGTTAATTTTGAAGGGTCATATCATCGGTGCATTGACATATGTTAGTACTGAAGACAGTGAATCAATTGAGCCCTTAAAAGAAAGGTATTTTCCAGAAGAAAGAAATGCATCAATTGTTTCAACTGATGTATGGCACAACCACTTAGGACATCTGCATCAAGAAGCCCTACTGAAAATTCCACCTATTGCTGAAAATGGAAACATCAGGATGGAAGAAAATTGTGAGACATGCATCAGAGGAAAATTTAAGAGAAGAAAATTTCCAAAGGAAGGAGAGGCAAGACATCTGCTGTAATGGAACAAATACATTCAGGTGTAAGAGGGCCAATTGAACCAATGAAAAATTACTTTGGGACATTTATTGATGATTATTCAAATTATATTTCTGTTTATGTCATAAAGAGGAAAAACAAAGTATTTGATGTATTCAAAAAATACCATGAAAATTGTTGAATTTTAGTCAGATAATGGTACTGAATATCTCAACAAAATTTTTGTGAATATCTTGAAAATTGTGGAATTTTACACAGTAAAACTGTACCTGGCACTCCTTCTTGCAATGGGAAGTCTGAAAGATTAAATTTAACACTTTTGAACTCAGTCAGATGTATGCTAATTATGTCAGGGTGTCCAGCCAGTTTTTTGGCAGAAGCATTGGATACAGCAAATTATCTGAGAAACTTTTGCCAATCATCCAGCATTGAAAATAGAATTCCTTTTGAAATTTGGATTAACAGACCATTGACTTTGAACAATATGAAGCATCTAAGAGTTTTTCAATGACAAGAATGGGCTGTGGTATTCGAAAGAGGGATACTAGAAGATAGAGCAGAAGAATGTGTGATCCTGGGTTATCCTAAAGAATAGAAAGGATACAAGCTGCAGAGAAAGAAAGGCATCGTGAGCCAAGATGTAGTTTTCAATGAGAAAAAATTCCCATTCAAGAGGAAGAAAACTGAAATCAAAGAAGAAGAAAGTTCTGAATGAGTTGGTATGAAGATTTCTCGCAAATTAATGACAATTCAGAAGCAGGGGACGATGAAAAAGAAAGAAGAGTGGAAGAACCATTGCCATTGCAGTAGAGAAGAATTGGGAAATACATCAGGTGGATGTAATTGCTGCTTATCTGTATAGCTCTTTGGATGTTATAATTTTTATGGAACAACCCTCACATTATGAAGATAAAAATAGAAAGTCATTTCTCTGCAAATTAAAGAAGAGTCTCTATGTATTAAAACAATAAGGTAAAAAATGGAATGGATATTTACTCAAGTGTCTATAAAAGATGGGACTAATTCAGTGTGAAAGTGAATCTTGTGTCTACTTTCAAAAATAAAATATTGTAGGTATCCATGTAGATGACATGTTAGTTTTTGGAAGATGTGCTCAGATAAAGAAGTTCAAATCATTCATTGATATCAGAGGAAATCAAAGTAAAGGATCTTGGACCAGCATCATTAATTTTGTCCGTGAAGATGAAAAAATTGATTTGCAAGAAAAATTTTAAAGGAATCTGAAATGGAGGATTCCTGTTGCCATCCTGCTCCTCTGCCAAGTGAAACAGAGAAAGTGAGTCTCAGAATGAAAGAAACAAAACACAGACAGGCAATTGGCTGTATCTTATATGCAGCTGGAGATGCAAGACCTGATATACTGTTTACTGTGTCAAAACAGGGTCAGTATTGTTAATGTCCAACAAAGGAAGATTGGAAAAAATGTAGGACATCTATTGGGATATGTGAAGACCACTAAGGACTATGGAATTCATTATACAAGAAGTGGAAATCCAATGGAAGTATATGTGGATGCTGGAAATTTTTCAGTTGCTGTGTCAGTAAGTGGATATGTCATAAAGTTATCCAATGGAGCTGTCAGCTGGAGAAGCAAAAAGCAGACTTTACCGAAGAATTCTAGAGAGAAGTGTGAGGAGCAACCACTTGTGGCAACTTCAACTACTCACGCTCTTTATGAAGTTACCATTGAAGTTGAATTGTTTATCCAAATATTGACAGAACTAGGTCAAGAACAATTTGTGAGAAAACCTATCAAAATTTATGTTGATAATATGGCTGCCTGCAAGATAGCCATGAATGAAGTTCACTCCAAGAGAACCAAAAATACCAAAGTCAAGTTCCATTACATCGGATAGTTGCTGAAGCAAGGTGTAATTGATTTGGATCATGTAAAGTCAAACTTGTTGGCAAAATCTCTTGCCAGTGTAGACTAAATTCAATGTATTTTTTTAAGTGTAAGTTTTCTGACCTAATATTTGAGAAGCAAGATGAAATATGATGGAAGAAATATTTGTTTGAGGAGAGGTGTTGGATTTTTGCAAACAAATCATTTCCAGAAGTTGGCACAATATTTCTTATATAGAAGTTAGTCATCGTGTGGGCGACGAAGTTGTGTAGTTTGTATTGTAACGATATAAAGCAAATTCTAACAGACAATGACCCGACTCCGTCTACACATGTCAAACTTACTAATTTATAAAAGCGGACAAATTTGGTATGAAGCTAGATTACATTTCTAACACGAAACCATTTTTCCTTCACACACATTTAAAATGAAGATAATTTTAGTAATTCTAGCTAAGCGTGTTGGCAGTACTGCATATCGTTCTCCTCACTATGGCGCGAATTGTCGACATTTCAATGTTTTTTTTAAATAATCTCAGGCTGGGATTTTTAAAAATAATAAAATATTTAAAAACGTCTTACTTACATTAAATTCTAATTAGTAGGAAATAGTCGAATCTCGGAATATGTATTTAGAAATATTAAAACGTATGTGTTATACGTAATGTTTTCTGTAAATGTTTAAGGACGTTATCTACAATTATTTAGAAAATGAAATTCCTGGTAACGTATCATCATAACTTACGTATTGCTTATAGTTTTCAACCTTCTAAATATTCAGGATTTTGTTTTTATAGTATAAACTACATTAACGCAATATTTGTAGCTAGTAAAATTGTTCAAATATATTTCGATTTTGCTGTTAATGGTTTGTTTGTGCTCACTGATCCAGAGCACAGAAAAGAGGCAGTTTGCGGAGTATTACGGTCAATGCCACGCACTCACATTTCCCATTCCAGAGAGCGTTTAGCACGTGCATAGCCCAGCTGGCTCATTCACGAGGAGCGTTTGCACCGCAAGGCGGACAATTTAACCTCTTGTAAATCGAAACAGATGTGCACCCTGCTAAGAACAATTATTATAAGACTGTCAGGTCTTGTACCTAGATATCTGAGGCAGGTCGTGCAGTCTCCGCACTTGGTCAGCTTCTTACTGCAACACTGGCTGGCTGACGTCACAGCGGGACAATTGTTGCTGTTGTTCGCCAGACACGTGACTATTTCATTGTTGCATCTTCCCGCCGCCGAGGAGGCGAAGTCCACGGTCGTCAACAGCAACAGAGCCAAGGAACAGGCGAGCATGCGCATCTGGACACGAGAGGACAACTGTATATACATGAACACAAACTTGAGCGACACCAGCGAAGAACCGACACAGAAAATTTCATCTTAAATTATGTTACATTACATTTCTATTTTAAGAAACATACATGTCGATCATTGAAATAAAGAATAATTTCGTTAATACCTCACACACAGCTTCTTCGACATCGGCCCGCCCTTATTGGAAAACCCTGTATTTAAGAGTACATTACGTCCGTCGCGTCACGCCTTTGTCACTTTTTTTTAAAAAAAAGTCACTTTGTACATCCAAGTTTATTTGGCAAACAAAATGGAAACTTTAATACTCATCTCATTGTGCTTCCGAATCTTCGCGGCCCAGCCTCCGGAAACTCGCCACCCCTAACCTCAAAGTATTAATTGTGGTCTCCGCTATATTAATTAATAAAGCGTAGAAATTGCATCCGCGTATCATGCTTAAGGTGAAGAAAAGAGCGTGATAACTTATTCGTACGCACCGAACGAGACGATAATAATTACACTCAATAATTCAAGTTTTTTACTTATCTCGAAACTCCAGCAACAATGACGAGAGAAACTGCAGACAAACATAATAACCCTCTTTTCTCTAGAAACAAGACTCAGACTCCCCTCTGGAGTGCAAAAGATAATAACCACTTTCCTTTAAAATAAATATTATTAATTACGACCCAATATGTCAGCAAACAAATTTAATTGTCATTTAGTTGTTATAAATATAACGTTTCATGCATCTTTGACGACTTGTTCATGTAAGTAGACACAAAAATGATAAAATCAGTATTAATTTGCTAAAATATTAAGTATAATTATCAAATAGTAAAATTACAAACAGACTTGCATTTTTAATGGATAAACTAATTACAAAGATTGATGAAACATTGTATTTATAATGAGTCAATGTTATGTGTATTTTTATTTATTTTACTGAATGTCAACAAATTGATTTTTAAAAAGTAATAACTATATACCGCTCCAAAGTAATTATTTGATGTAATGAAAGCTTGGAGCGAACAGAAGCAATAGTAAAGGCAGGATCCATGACTGACCTTGAAGTGTTGAGTTGAGCGTCTCATTCTCACGCACCTGCAATCTCTTCTCTCCTGCGAGCATCTCTTATATACGCATCCAGATCTGGAGGCCGGGGAGAAACAGGAAAGCTGTCTTGCGACACGCCTCATTTCCCGGTAGGTCCTTGACTTCTTCTACTAATTCTTTCATCGATTTCGTGGAATGATCAGGGAAGTAAACTGCTCACATTCATCATGCTCATACTAATTACAAGACAACCTGGAGGGACACTTTATTATAAACTAGCTGGGGACCCGGGGTTGCACGGGTATTTACTTAATTCTTGGCCAACACATGATTAAACGGACATCGAAAACGTCACAATATACTGCCAGTATCTCGGTACATAGTTTCCTGCAAATATATTTACTCCTGCTAACTAAATAAAAATTCTCTTTAAGACTTTATATTTATAATAGTACAAAAATACTTCAAGTACATTAAAGAAATAAAAATTACATCCCGTAATCTAAGAGTGTCAAAGTATTGCCAGTAACCCATTAGAGTAAAAACCACTCACTGTTTCTTAAGAAAGAAAAATTACATCCATTATTTTAAAATAGTAATAATCAGCTTCGGCACCATAAGACAGTAAGAGATGCCACACCCACCCCTGAAGGAGTTAGGGGCTATTTTACCCATCGTGTTCAAACTGGACCTAAGTGACATATAAACCAAGTTAGATTGAAATACCTTCGATTGTAACAGAAATTAATTTAACACCCCGATAATCATCAAAATTACACTTGCACAGAAGTGTGCTCTTCCACGCCCTGGCCCCTGTTAGGGAAAGAGCTGCAATTTAAATCGCATCGTAAAAGTCGGAATCAAACTCAAAGCACGGATTTCGATACCAAACTTAACTGTATTCTTTTAATTTTCATATGACCACCACCCCTATGATACTCCACTTTGACTCTTGAAATTATACACAAACAAATTAAACGAAAAAACTATAAAATTAATGGACCCAGAAAAAAATATTGGAAGGAAATAACGGCCTTCATGGATATTTGAAAATTTCCATCCCCCCCTCCACAGGTGGTGGTAGCCATGTAATACCCCAAAAGTGTTAATTCCCTGGTCGCCAAAACATATGTTCAACATTTGCTCGAAATTGTCCAATCTGTTAAAAATAGTATGCGATAGTTTGTTTACCCCCTTCCAGCTACTCTTAGGGGATGAAGTGTAACTTTAATTCTTACATAAAAAATTTAATTTATTTCAGCCAGTCACGTTACACCGGTTTATAGCCCAATCTCGATTATTTTCTGGATATTTTTGTGTTACCTCTCCACCCCCACCCCTATGCATACTCCCCTTCCATTATGGATAGGGTTGAAATTATAGGTTAGCAGTATCGGAGGACACTCTATCAAATTAAATGATCTAGGAATGTATTTATATGATGGAAATATTAGCTGTTTGCTAATTAAAAATTTGCACTCCCCCACCCCGCCCCTAGGGGTGGTAGCTGAGTCTCACCCCGACAGTACTGATATTCGGATCGCAAAGAACACGTTTACCAAATTTGGTCGAAATTGTTCCACTCGTTTAGATTTGCATGTGGAACATACAGACAGACATACATACATGGAATTTTATTATAGAGATGTAAATAAATAGGCAGCCTTCAGAAAGAAAAACGTTTATTCTATTCATTCCAACAACAAAAAAATACGTTTCGTATTTGTCTGGTACCTCTTTGGTGTAATAAATTTTAGAGGGCAATTAATAGAGCAAATATGTGCATGTGTTAGAGATGTCATTAAAATGCAGAATTATATTAAGATTACTTCTAATTCAGTATACAATTCGTTATACATTTAACCACTTTGACAAGTAAAATATTATTACTTACACTTGATCCTTTCAGCGATTATATACATCCTCCCTTTCAAAGACTTTAAGACAATACATTTATAACTCAAATACAATGGAACCATGGCAATACATCAGTAAACGTATGCTGTGAACTTTGATTGTTTTATGTCCTTTGTAATGTTACTACCTCCGTCACTGTTTTTCAGGCTGGCTCTGGTTCACAACTGCTGATCGAAACGTCTGTTCACTTGAAAACTGTTTTCACAACTCTGGTGATAATGACATACTACTTTGTGTGATAAACGTGGTTAGCGTGGAGAACAACTCTGACAACAGCAACATACTGGATAGATTTAAAGGAACGTGATGACGGTAAACGAATTATTCTACAACATTCAATACGGTATTTTATTTTTTGTAATTTCTTTGTGTTGAAATATTATAAAACATCTGCCACGGTGATGTTATCTCTGCACCCGTTAATTTCTAACTGGCTTGACACAGCGATATTCTGAGCCGCAGATCAGTGGAGGTCGACGCGGAACGTTGGCAGTGTTGATTTGTCCCTGTAACAACAAGGAAAAACAAATGGGTGGAACTGTAATTCCAAGTTGTGGTAGTTAATCCCTTAACTAACAATAAATCTTAAGATTATATTATATTAATGACACTACAACAGCGACGGTGTTGCCAACTTACTGCGGCAAATGGTCCTAATAGCTGTTATATGCTAAATTTTTAATTCCGTCTACGCTCATTACATTCCAATATGCCATTTTCCCTTTGACTACAATTATCTTAAGCTCAACACTTCAATGACTGCCACAGCAACCTATTAATAAGTGATACTGCAAACAACTTTCCTCAACCCAAGCACCATACAAGACTAATAAGAAAACGTCCAACAGACGTTTTGGAGCAGTGAAACCAAAACTTCAATTAGTCATAAATTTTTTTTTATAAATTCTTGTAAACAATCATATACTGGGGCCTGCTATTGAGCAGTTTCCCCATTACATATGTCAAGTCATGTCAGTAAAGAATATTATCATAACTAAATTGTACACTGTACAGATAAAGTTTTCTTTTAATAAAAATACAATCTATCATCTTTGGTTTTCCCTCAACTAAGCCTCGTGTTGAACTCTTCCTTAAGGATCACGTTCAAGCTATTTATTGTGGTTTCCAAGTCTTTTTCCGACTCCCCAAATACCACAATATCATCAGCAAGCCGTAGGGCTTTCATTCCTTCTCCTTGTAGTTTGATTCCTTTGTTCATCGCATATATATAAGTTAAGGAGCATGGACATCCGTGTCTTTCTCCTTTCTTGATTTCTGCTTTCCCTTTGTTGCCCTTCAATTCTAATTTCAATGTGTTTAAAATTAATAACAACTAAACAGCCTGAAATTCGGAACCTTTATAAAATTTATTAACTTTAGTCCACGACACTAAACGACGTTTCGTTCCTTTATTTGGAAACTCATCTGGTGTTTCATAGAGTCAATAAATTTAATAATAAGAAGAAAATTTTGGTGTGCACGTCACACGAGCGTAGCAGATGACACTAATCCTTTAGAATATTAGGGTTAAACTGTTTAGTTTCTTTAATAACATGAATTTAAAACGTAATAAATTGGTAGTGTGGTATACTGTAGTAGTAGTGTGCACATTACGCGCCTTCTCCTTTCAAACTATCCATCGCCTGACTCTAATACTAAAATTACAGTATGATAATCTCTGGCTGGGCGCGACATCATTTGGCGAATACGAGCAAGTTTCCGAGAAAAACTGGTGGGAAGGAATGCGCCTGCGCATTCAAAGAATGGAAATAAAAGGATGTCCTTGTTGCTGACCTTCAAGTATTGCTGTACGTCGCGGATGATCCGAGAATCTGTCACGAAACATGCACACATCTGCCACGTCTCTTATATACGCACGCCTCTTTTCCCTCCCCCTTGTATGCGGTCAAGTTTCGATTTTTGTGCACATATTTCGCTTCCCTAATTTTCGGACCTCTTCAGTTCTTTAATTACAACATAACAAAATTTTCATGTTGCTACTGCAACGTCCGAGACCCGAAAGAAAATCAATGTTTTCACAACAACGGTTTCGGATAAAGTTATTTCATTTCTGACATTTTATGTGTTTTATTTACAATAATAAGTCATATTAATTCAATGACTTCATTTTCAGTTTCTTTGTTATTTATTATAACAAATGTTATTAAGAAATTATAATAATTCTTAGATATCACTTGCTATATTTTCTATACACTAATATATACAATTATTTATATATAAGATAGGTACTATATACTAATGTTATTAAGAAATTATAATAATTCTTAGTGTATCACTTTCTATATCCGCATAAATTAGAAGAGGAATTGGAGAAGCCAGAAAATAGGAATCTCATACTGATGTTCCTCATAACAGGAATTCTTCCCCTGGATGCTGTTAAATAAGAAGGATATAACTTTGAACAACTTCACCACATTGTTCTTAAGTACACAACTAAGTGATCTAAGTGCAAACATGGAGGATATCCTAATAATGCCTGGCTGTTCAAAATTAAAAGGAGGAAAAGCAAGGTTTAAAACAGAAGTTTCCTTTTCTGGCGAATCGAAGCTCCATTTCTTCGTGTAGTATGACAAATGAAGAACACCAAATATATTAATCACAATAAATCACTCAATTCTTTTAGACAATCGAAATACTATTCCATAGAATATTTTTATGTTCAAGATTGAACTACTAACACAATGAAATTAAGAAAACATTTCTTCACCACTATTTAGAAAATCTGCCGTAATCCAAATTCCTGAGTCCGTACAAAATTGTCCTTGTGAATATTAACTTTTAAACGATTCCCTGCACTTAATTTAATATTTATGGAAAAGTATGTTTCAACTTATATGATATTATTATCCCTCTAAAGCAAAGTACTCTGTAGAGTGGACAGCATCATCTAGTGGGAAAATTATAAAGCTAATCAGTCGTTCGAGTGAAGTTGGACAGTGCGGTTGTGTGTAGCCATGTGATTAAAATTAAGTTACCTTCGAATCCCCAACAATTGGTAGCAGAGACTGGTTCGACAATACGGACAATTACAAACAAGGGAAGTGAAATTTTACAAAAACGCGAGTGATAATAAAATGGAGCTGTCAACACAAAGAGTCGAGATTTTGCGCGGGGACAATTACCTGACGTGGTCGTTAAAAATGGGTGCCATTTTGAGAAAAAAGAAACTTTACAAAACAATTATCGAGAAACCTGAGCCAGTATGGAGAAATGAAGACGAAGCAGAAAAAGAAGAATGGGAATACAAAAATGATGAAGCGTTTTCGGAAATTGTGACAACATTATCGCCCGAACAAGCTGGACCGTTTATTGGATGGACTAGTGCTAGAAAATTATGGATGAAGCTGAAAGAAAATTTCGAAGGTAACGCGCATGACAAATTAATAGACGCTATGATGGAACTGAGACAAATTAAGATGGGAGAGAAAGAGACAGTTGAAAATTACATTACAAGAGCCCGAACAATGGAAGCGAAATGTGCTACATATGGACAATCAATTAGCGAACGAGAACTGGTATTCCACGTTGTGCGAGGTATAAATGAAAAATTTGAAACAATAGCTGCGACGCTCCGAATACAGAGGTCGGCAACAATGGACGACGTCAAACAAGCCTTGAAAGAAGAGGAGGCAAGAATGGGAAACAAAACTACACAAAACAAGAGCGATGCGGTTTACCAGGCAAGAAAGCATACAATAAAAGAAAATAGAACTTGTTACAATTGCAACAAAGTCGGTCATCTTGGAAAAGATTGCTGGCATAGGAAGAAAGGAGGAAATACAAGACAAAATGAAAATAATTCAACCGCTAGAGGGCAATCTTGGAGAGGTCGAGGAAGAGGTCAAGGTCATGGAGGTGGAGCAAGCAACAATCGAGAGAGGAATCAACACCCAGCGAGCGTAGTAACAGAGAGGGGTGACAATCAAAACTTCCACGTAACAATTAAATTAACGGACGTGGCTAATGCAGTATCAGAGGACCCAGATAGCGAATACATTTGGGGAATCGATTCTGGATGTAGTATTCACATGTCACCGCATTATCAAAATATGAAGAATACAAGGCCTTACAATGGAACAGTGGTATTGGCAGAAGAGGCGAGAGAAATCGACGCAACAGCCATAGGTGATGTAGAAGTCATAACCCGAGTGGAACAAAAAGTGTACAACACTACAATTAGAGATGTACTATACGTACCGAGATTAAGAATGAACTTGTTATCAGTGCGAAGCCTAGTGAAAAATGGGAACTCGGTCATATTCGACCAAAACGGTGCATCAATAGTGAACAAAAAAGACGTAGTAGTAGCGACATCAGAAGACGTGGAGAAGATGTACGTCATTAGAACTGAGCCGAACAAATACATTGACAGGGATGTTTTACATAACGATGATTCCAACATGACGGCGGTAGAGAAGCAGACGTGGCACAGACGGATGGGTCACATTGGAGAAGTACTTAAACAAGATGAAGAAAGACAAAATGGTCAACGAAATCGAGTACAAGGATGTTAAATTAGGTAAATGCACGGATTGCATTATCAGCAAGGCAACACACGCGCCACATAAGACAGTGACGAACGAGAGTGCAAAGTACGTGTTAGACTTGATACACATGGACCTTTGCCGGTAGCATCAATGGGAGGTGCGAAATACATTTTCACAATAGTCGACGGATACAGTCGAAGAGTTTTCGTATATTTCTTAAAAACGAAGGATGAAACTTACAACAATTTTAAGGACTTCGTGGAACGCAAAGAAAATGAAACAGGGAACAGAGTCAATCGAGTACGCAGCGACAATGGAACTGAATTTACAAATGGACAGATGAAAAAGCTAATGCGACACAAAGGCATAAAACACGAATTGACGGTACCCGGAAACCCAGCGAGTAATGGCATAGCCGAACGGATGAATCGGACAATATTAGAGAAGACAAGAGCACTATTACAAGATTCGAAGTTAACACAGAAGTTTTGGGGTGAAGCGGCATCAACAGCCGCATACCTGCTGAACTGTTCGTCAAATAAACACAACGGAGACCAGACGCCAATTGAGAAGTGGACTGGAAGAAAACCAAATCTCGGACATCTGAGAGTTTTTGGTTGCGTGGGATATTACACAACGACGACTACATGCAGAGGGAAATTCGACCCAAGAGCGGAGAGAGGAATTTTTGTGGGATATTCCAAGTCAAGACTTGCATACAGAATGTACAATCCAGAGAAGCAAAAGTTATTTGAGTCGAGATCTGTCATTTTTTGAAGAAAACAAGAAGGGAGGAGACTTACTACAAGGTCAAGCGAAAGAGACTGAAGATTATTTGGTCGAGATGATAGAAGAATTACAAGCGAAAGAAGGAGAAACCCGAATATTGGAAAACACAACAAATGTAAACAATGAAGAAGATGA
Organism: Eucriotettix oculatus; assembly: GCA_034510155.1. Classification (NCBI taxonomy): domain Eukaryota; kingdom Metazoa; phylum Arthropoda; class Insecta; order Orthoptera; family Tetrigidae; genus Eucriotettix; species Eucriotettix oculatus. The sequence continues at coordinate 17,645 of JAEMUL010000030.1, read as the reverse complement.
AAGTAGCCATGAGCAACTAGAGGAGGAACCAGAGGAGAACGAGCCCCCGATAGCTGAAATGATAACGAATAAAAGAGGGAGAAAACTGGGTGAAACGAACATACAGATTCAAGAAAGACATCGTATGGAGCGAGAAAGAAATGAACAACTATTAAGAGGAAGTCGAGTAAGAAGATCACAACGAATTGAGGAAAAACATGTTGCAAATATAGCGTTTTAAATTCCTAAAACTGCGGAAGAAGCCAGGAACAATCGAGCAGCAAAGGAATGGACGAGAAATTTATTGGAAGAGCTGAAGTTAGAAGAATTCATTAGTGAGACGACAACGATCGAGAGTGACAGCCAAGCAGCCATACAATGGATGCAAAATTGCGGAGTGAGGAGTCGGGCGAAACGTATTAACCGTTTATACTATTTTTGCAGAGACTCGTATACTAACGGCGAAATACAACTAAAGCATATATCGTCAGAAGAATTGGAGGCGGACCTCCTAACTAAACCAATCAGTGAAAGAAAACTTCGAGCAGCTATTGAGATGTTGAAGCTCGGATGGTCTGCCCAGAGGGGGGAATTGTAGAGTGGACAGCACCATCTAGTGGGAAATTTATAAAGCTAATCAGTCGTTCGTGTGAAGTTGGACAGTGCGGTTGTGTGTAGCCATGTGATTAAAATTAAGTTACCTTCGAATCCCCAACATACTCAAACACCAATCGTTTTCCCTTACATGAAAGAATACTTCACGAGGGTTGAAAGTGACACGAGATGCAACGTTCCATAAAACGAATAGGGATCAGAAAATGGTGTCAATCAAGCGAGCCAGCAGGCGAAACAATACTTAATAATGGAAGTAAGAATCTCAGGTGAGAATTACAAAATCGCATTAAATGCCTGTGCGTAACAATTGTACGAAACTCCCCCTGGTTGTTCTTGACTGACGAGAGACTGAAAGTATAACGTGCACCATCTAGAGGACAATTCAAATAATATTGTTTGATTAATTAATATTGGCAAACGCTTTTGAAGAGAATCTTTATTGTATTTTACGGTAGAAATACACCAAAAACTAACTCCCAGACTCGGACTTATGTAATACTGTTCAGACGCCATAATTAGTGACACTCACATTGTTCTACATCCAAGCCAAGGTTAAAATCAAAACTGCATATGTGGAATTAATACAATCAACCAATAATTATCAAGAGCAAGAGTCTAAATTTTAAAACATTTGGAAACCTCAAAAAATATTTCGTAAGCTAAGAAGAAAACATTTAAACCATTTTCTAAAAACCACAAGGATTGTAAAGATACTACATCCAAGCAATTTAATTACAAAAACCTTAGAAAGAAGAAATGTAGAAGAATACAGACGAAAATGTTAGGCAAAATTACAAATCACAATGATGTTCCTATGGTGATAACTATTAGTGACGCAGGGTTAGATTTAAGAGATGACATAAAATCACTAGCTGAATTGTCTTTGAAGAATTCGACTAATGGCAAGAAAATGGCACACATACTCTCTTGCAAATTTTCAATCAACAAAATCTAATGCGGGAGAAGAAAACTAATGAACCCCAGAGTATGGAAGTTGACAAATGACAATGTCCAATGAATTCAATCCAGTTCGATGCAAGTGAGCAATAAACCAAATCTAGTGCAGGGAAAGCAAAGCGATGAACCTAAGAGAATTCATGCAGACAATGTAGCATATTAAACGTTAATTTGAGAAATCAAGCCACTGTTGATGAGATACCTGAAATTAATGGTTATTTAAATCCAGTGTACTAAATTAGTAACAAATATGTTAAATCAATTCTAAAAATATTGACAACAATTATCATAAAGATGATTTTGAATCTATTATAACTCAGGTTAATCTAGATGAGAGGCTGGAAACTAAGCAAGATTTTTCTTATAGTTTTAAGAAAATTCTAAATCTTGTCCTTGATGATTATCAAATATTGAAATATATGCTAAGGACTATTATAGGTATGGGGTTGATGAAAGCATGTGTGGACATGGCAACCGCCACCTTGGTGAGGAATTCCCTGTATTGTAGAATTCTTCAGCCCAGGTAAATACCAAGGCGCCATTCAGATGGGACCAACGCGTGATTTCGTGCCAAAAAACGCCACCTAGAGACTTACAGTTCTGATACCTGGCTTCAGTTCCTTGACCCCGAGAATTTTGGGACGAAAAACTGCGGGCCAAGGTAAATGCTGATTGGTGGCTCAGATCAGGTGACGCACCATGCAACTCATGGTGGGGGATTTAAGAAAAAAACCCGGGAGGATGTGGGCCAAAAACTGAGGTCAGTGGGGAACGGAATTACCAAGGAGAAAGATTTCTGGAGGTTGCACATATATAATCTGGTAACACACTGTAAGGAAGAAGACGGCGACGAGCAGAGGCTGACCATTTTACGTAATCCAGCCCAGAATTCTGATAAGGAACTCCAGGTGTGACGCCAGGAACCAGGGCTGGAAGGAAGCCACCATTAAGGAAAAGAAGAAAGGCAGGTGCGTGTCTGTGCCTCTGTTCGAGGTGTGGTATGACTATCTTGCTGCTGCAAAGACACTCCCAATAAAAATGACGGACGTGAAATTAACAATAAATTGAGATAGTCGAGATTTTTTGTTAAAGTTGGACCCAAAATTTAATAAAGATTGTTGATTTTTTTTCATTTTGTGAATGAATTTATTTTGTTTTAACTAACTTAATTCAATTTTATAATTCATCGTTATTTAAATTTTAAAATAATCCAAATTATACATGACAGAACACTTTAATGAAATCATTGATGCAATGTTTATTATTGCTTTAAATATATTATCGAAGATAGATATAAAATCATTTTAAAATAGTTTGAATGTGACTTTGAAATTGAGCAGTAAGATTGTCTCACAAGAGAATATTAATGAAATTAATACATCATGTAATCATAAAATGATGCAGAAGAATGGTGGCTTAAGGACTATAATAATAGTAATAAATATTTACCAATAATTATAATAAAAAACATGGAATATTATACGATGAAAACATCATTAAACTGATGATGAAACGCAGTTCATCTATTCAAAGAGTCATATGTATTAGGTTACAATACAGACCAATTCGTACCCACAAAAATAAGTTGAATTTCAAACATGAATGCTTTCAGGAAACGCTTGATATTGTTTCTTAAACAGCAATAATTTAAAAATAAATCATAAGATATAGGTCACAATTTAAGATGAGGAAATTGTGTTCACTGCTTCTCAAAATGGCGATGAAGAGAAATCAATAACAGATGCTGAAAGCAGTAATTCAGTTAGACATTATTTCAGTAGTGGTGAAATTTCTGCCGCTTCATTTCTTCAGTACTCTCAACATTAAAACTTTATAATGCAAGGTGTCATAATCACTAGTCATGAATATAAAAGTAATTGACAAAATTTAATTTTCAACTATAATCATATAATTTTGTTCTTTTTTAAAGCAAATTATTATCACTTCTTGATAATAATTTCAAGTCGAGGACATCTGATTAACAAATTCTTTTTTCGGTTATCCGGAAGTGAACATTTTATTTTGTTTGTTTGTTAAAAATAATTACTGTTTACGAAAATCTATTCTGTTCCCTTCCTTAAAGGTTGCTCGAGTTAGTGATTAATTATCAATACGTTATTTAACCACTAAGCCGAGGTCGTTCAGGACGAAAAACGTCGCATGATGATATAGAAATATTGCCATGTGTTAGAGGTTATTAAAAAAAACAGTCGCTCACTAGTTTCAGAAGAATAAGACAAATCACCTAAATATATCCACCTGAAATTCCTCAGACTGTAAACTTGTTCCAGGTTCAGAGGATGAATTAGAAAACATATATAATCACAGATATATATCTTTAGAGTATTGGACACGAAAGTAAACCTCTCTCCATTTTTTAACGAAATCAAACGCAGAATTCCCCTATTCGTGAGAGAGGAATACGTAAATAGGAAATAATACCGACAATAAACTACTACGTTGACAATAGGGGGCTTAATTAACATAAAACATTAGCAGAACCAAATGATGAATCAAAATGACTGACCTAACCCAACACGACTTTTCAAAGTATATGTCAAACAACGTTACCCGTCCTGACTAAAAACCATTTTCCACAAACGCAGAAGCAAACTAACGTGAACCGCCTTCCAAAATACCAAAACGACGCACCAGACAATCAATTCAGGAACCAGCTGAAGAGCCACCCGAATAGATCAGACCTTAAACCGACATCATCAACGAACTATCACTTAAATTTGATACGAAACTCGATAGTTGTTGAAAATTATTAGGATTCGAAAACCTATTACTGGTCGTCACTTTGTAAACAGGGTCTTGAGGAAAAGCACGAGAAAAACCAAGATTTCTGCTTACAAAACTGCTGGTCAAGCCAATTTTAGAATATGGGGTGACGTGCTGGGATCCATGTCGAAATGAACACACTCTAGCGCTGGAAAAAATACTAAAACGGGCTTCGATTCGCGAAGAATCCTCACGAGAATTCAGAAGGTCTCAGGAAACATGCCAGGTTGTGCGAAATATATAAAGCTTATGAGGGTGAACCACAGGGCCTGGAAAGAAATAGAAAACCATCTTTCGGCGCCCAATTGTATTTCTAAAAATTACCACTCGTTCAAAATTAAAGATAAATGGTAACGCACAGACGTAGGAAAAAATTCCTTGCCTGCAGAAATACTGACGACTTTTCCAGGTAGCGTAAATCAGTTTAGGAATAAGCTAAGAAAACTTAAGTGAGTAGTATTTTTTTAGAATCAGTGAAGTGATAACAATGAAGGGCAGTGAAGTGATTTCTGTGTGGCTCCTTTCTTTTCTTTTTCAGATAAAAAACTACACTTCAAAATTCTTCCCTAGTGTAAACTTTTTGTAATTGTATTTGTGTTTTCTTTGTATATAGCTGCCACCGGGCAATAGCAGCTAAGTAAGTAATAATAATGAAAAAAGAACTATACGAGCAATCTGGAAACGAAGGAACACATTGCTACCATTCATTACAGACTCCTCTTAGCAGACCGAAATACCAAAGCTAAAATCACCAGCATTAAAAACAGATTAATCCACCACCCGCCGGAAATGCGAAATCAAGAACCTCAGGCTAACCACTAATTAACTAATCAGTATTCCATGACCATTCAGCAACTGACGTAAAAAACTCCAACAGCTGGATCACACATACCAACACACTATTATCTGTATCAAAGGTGAAAATAAAATAAAAATAATGAATTGAAAATTTCATTCAACGCATGACTTATCTGTGGCCTAATACATCAAATTAAAAAAACAACGAATAAGATGCCGCCACATATGCCCAAGCACAAATATCTCAAAGTATTCCGTGTGTTGCACTTGCCAGAATTATATATGCAAAAATCACACAAAAACATTTGCACAAACTGTCACGATTATTATAAAACTGATTTCTTTATTATTTTTTTCATTACTTTGCAGGAATGTAGATGTGTAATAAAAAACGTGAAGAGAATTTTCTGTAATATTTTTTTTCATGTAATAAAATAGTTATCTTTGTACCTTATATTGTGTTATGTTCATTGTATATTATAGTGTTGGTATAAAATATTAAAATGTGTATTTGTTTAATTTTGTGCCTTTTTACTAATCAATATTTCGGTTCATGTTGACTCGCGAGGTGACCGTTTGTGTTACCTTGGGACAGGTGACTACTCAAGAATTAAATGGCAACATTTTTAAACAGTGTCAAAACGCTTTCCAAAGCTACGAACCTACTACAGACGAGATCGTAACTGTACAAGTGAATAACAAGAAGCAACAAACATTGCAGAAACGCCCTGTGGTAATTACTTCATCACTTGATATTGGCCTCACTTTGGCACTTCTTTGCCTTATTAACTTTTAAATGTTCTCATAATGCGCATGAAAATAATACCGAAACTTTTGTTTTTTGCTGACATAGAACAATTCATACGCCAAATCGGGCTGATCTCATACGTTTAAGGGAAGGTTTACATAGAAGAAAATACAAAAGAAAAAGATCCTAAGTTTGACCAAGTCACGAAATATGATGTCAAAGTAGTGCGTTCACTTATTTTAAATGTACATGATTCCGGTTGAATAGACAATTTGATAGAGCTAATGAATGTGGGTTAATGAATTATGCACTAATGTACTTAATCATAAATCTACGAATTAAAACGCGATGACACTTGAGTACTTGGAAGAAATTGCAAGAGGAATTGGATAAGCCAGAAAATAAGAATCTCAAACTCAGGAAAACACGTGACGGTTCTTCATTTTCTACGTGGAAGCTACTTTGTGGCCGCAATATTGCTCGGCCATAGCTGAGAGCAACACATTGCCGAAAATATTGCCAGGCCATAGTTTTCTCAAATATTGCCGCCAGTGTTACATTTTAGTTTCTCGTTTAAAAGCCCCTTTAGGATTCAAAACCTATTATTTGACGTCACAGAATAATCGGGAAATAATACAAAGGTTAGAAAGAAATAGACTTTCATACCAAACTAGAAGCTGTAGCTACACAGATCCACACACTTCTATTATTCTCATTATGTAACATATACATCCCGAATAACTACAACTTTAATAAATTACCACCTAGACATTGGCTAGTGACATACATGAAAAATGGAGCATAATGAGAACAATATAAATAAATAAACAGCTATTTTATTGCAATTAGCCATCTACGTAGAGTGAAGACTTTATGAAGCAAGCCGAATGATGAAATAAGCTTGATGATATTCATATTACAATGAACTGACGAATTAAATTGCCCTCTTGCTTTTGTTTCTTCAAAATTTGTTGTATTGCCTTTGGTTTAGAGTAAGAGTTGCTAAGAATCCAACATGGAAAATTATCATTTCCCAGGAGTGTAGTCTTGAAACCAAGTGAACTAATACTTGTGATTCCTTTTACCCCAAACCAATGGTTAGCTACTGTACCCAAGGAAGAGAACGTTATTAATCAATGAGTAAGTTTGAATGTAAATTAAAAGTATTAAATATATAATTCTTAAATGAAGTAATGTTGGGTCTTTCTTTACATGTCATGTCCAAATTAGTATTATGAGAAAAATAATATATATTATGTTGACTTGTGGGGGTAATTGCAAGTCTCATCTGATTTTAATTAAAGATTTTTTGTGATTAGGCCAAAATACTAACCGTAATGATGACAGATCGATTAACCCTCTCTTATTGGATGTATCTAAACTCAATCCATTATTATGCTACCACGGGCAGTTGACAGGATTTGATGAATGTTGTAATGAACATATTACACTGTACTGGACAGTTGTCGTTTATCAGGAGTCAAATTCGAGGTAACTACAGCCTGCAGCTAACTTCAATACCTATAGTATATTTCCTCATTAAAAAAATTAGTGTTCAAATTAACTGATAACAGTCTGCCTCAATATTTATATTTCTGTTCAAGTTTGACAATGAATGTTCAGTTGAGAGAATGTAAATATAAACACTGATAAACAGAGTGTTAGAACAAAATGAAAAATTCAATATTTGATTAATGCAGGCTCCACATTTAATGAAAATGAGTGATTTATCTCATTTGCTACACAATTTCTATTACCTCAGGTATTTACTTGTATTAATTTTTTTTTCACATGCTTGTAGTATTAAATATCCAGAACATAGATGCAGCAATTTCTCACTTCAGTCCTTTTTATAATGTATGTTCTCACAACTTTAAATAATATACCAGATGATTCAGAATCTCTTGAAATTATTGCAGTATTAAATAATACTAGGAAAAAAAAGTCATAACTATTTCTTCTCAAGGATTTTGTTGTGAAACTGAAAACCCACAAATGTTATCTAATAGTTACATATAATTGTATACATAATATTCAATACTTGGTAGGAACATCAGCTTTTGAATTTTTATTTGTTATAAAAGTGGTTCGTCAATATTTTTGGTATCCGATTCCTTTAATACATCAAAATTTTTACACTACGCCCCAAGTCAAACCTTTGACCTATTGGAAGTATTTCAATATTTGGTTTTTATTACAACGATCGCAAGAAACCAGCTTTGCTTAGATAGAAAACTCAAAATGGAATTAATGATCTTTGAGATTCGCATCGAGCAGCTTAAATTCATCCTTTATTACCATCCAAAATGTGAAATAAGATAAAGAAGAGTCAACTTCAATAGAGATGTAGTTGATTAATCTATACTGCGCTAAACTTTTCATTTCTACATAGCTACCACAACCTCCCTAATCTAAGTTTTCGTTTCCATAACATTATTTTTTTCTAAAAAGCTTTGTCACTGTGTGCATCAGTAAGTCACAGCTGTAGGCGTTGCTGCAAAATAAAATCAATTAGTTTGTCAGTATTCAAATAAAAGTATCACTTCGATCATATATTATTCGTCTACTAACTTTACAATGTACGTAAATGTATTGAAAGTAGTTATCTATAAACTGCAGTGATAGCCTGCAAATCTCAAAGTTCTGTTTGTGTAAATATGCATTGAAAGTAAATTTATGCATTTTTAAAGCAAATGTTTACTATACTTTTTGAAGAGTTCTCAAGTTGTAACTTTCTATGAACGTTTAGAAATTTTGCTAGACGAATTACAAGCCTCCGTAGAAGAAACCGTGGCTGTTGTTTGTCCTGGACGATGTGACTATTCGTGCGTCAAGCGCTGCTTAGGTTAAGTCACGTGCCCTAAGTTAAATGGCCACGTATATCATATAATTGAAGGAAAGAAGAAATTATAACCAGTCATTATTCCTGCATCGGTGATCTCGTTCAAAAATGGCACTGGAGAATTATAGGTAGTTAATGGTAACACCGAACCTCATATTCTTCCGAAACAAGCATGCTTAGTAGGGGCTGAACCAATAACACAGGAAGCCATTCACCAATCAGCCACAGGGCGTATATCGCCAGCACAACGACGTATTATTCAAGAAGAAGTGGATACGATGCTTGGGCGACGAATTGTCCAACCATCAGAAAGCCCGTGGTCATCACCCGTCGCTCTAGTCACAATGGATGCAACCAGGCGATTCTGCGTCTATGTTAGGAGAGTTAACAAGATTACGAAAAAGGACGTTTATCCACTACCAAGAACTGATGATACCCTGGATTGTCTAAAGGGAGCGAGCAGAATTGGACGGAGCCGATCAAGAGAAAATCAGTTTCATTTAACCAGACGGATTCTACTAATTCAAAGTTATGCCGTTTGACTTGTGTAATGCACCAACAACTTTCGAACGAATGATGGACACCTTCCTGCTCCACTTAAAATGGACTAATTGCCTCTGCTATTTGGACGACATCATAAGTTTTCTCAGAAACGTTCAGCGACCGTCAGCACCGACTGCCGATTTCTTCGGACGGCGCATCGTTTCAACGCATCGGAATTGATCTGCTCGGAAGATTTCCTACGTCACCCCGGGGAAAAACGCTTAGTTGACTCGGCTTGACGTCACAAAAGCTGAAGCATCGGCGGAAGCATTCGAAATCGCCACCTTTGTCGTTGAATAAATAATAATTAAATCCCGTTCGTCGGTCTGTGATTATGGTTCTAAGGTAGACTAAAACATGAGATAAATAGACTGTGTAAAATAACGCACCGAATGACGACTGTTATGTATGTGGCGAGTTGGCGACTAAGTCTCAAAAGCATCCCATTTCTCCGTTCATTAAAATGGCGTAAGAGTTATGGAATTTTGAAGCAAAGGTTAATGGCGAGAGTATGAGGTCTGTGGCCCACCACTTACTCTCTTCTGAGAGGCTGGTTGCATGAAACCCACCCATCTAAGCCATGTGGATGACCTGGGTCAACTAAAATCGCCACGGAATATGGACACACAGAGAAAATGAAGTAATAATAAATGTACTTGTCTTTTAAAATTGCTCGATTGTGGTGACAGACAATGCCAGTTAAAAACGTACCTCGTTGAAATTGGAGACACAGGAGCGGGTTTGGAAATTCATGTATATTTCGCTATAATGGAAACCCGAGCTGAGCTTCGCCCCAAAAATATGAACGAAATCGTTATTCATCATTCGATATATATGCTGGTATCACTACCAACGTAAACACGACAATGGTAACGGATTCGTATGATTTATCGCAATCTAGTTCGCTGATGACGATGATAAGAACCACAAACCGTTACAGTCCCTTGAATCAAATAAAGCTTTATTCAAAGTAATAGACATTTTACCCATTACTTATGAAGTAGAAAAAAAATGTAGCTTGCCTAACTAATTAGATATTCTTTCTCGCCAACTGGTGATTGATGAAACAGTATACAATTGTGACATTTTATCAGAATGAAAGGGATTGTAATATAAATAGAGTGGCAATGTCAGGGCTGAGAGCGTGAATGTTACCCCACTCCTGGATGACCAACTCGCTGGACGCTCCATAAACGGTAATGTAACATTAGCGCTATTTAAAATGTATCCTAAAGCAACAATAGAAAAATGAAGGTGGATTTTTGAATTTAACAATGATTACGTATTTCAAATATGTAATCAAATGTATAACGAAGTTTATCATAAGTGGCTGTCTTTTAAAATCAATATTTCCAGTTGAGTACGAAGTTATATCAACATCTTTCAGAAAGAAAAGTTAAAAATAATTATTTAATTCGCAAACGCAGAAGCAGAACTACACTGTTATTCCTTGGATATAATTTCTGAAATAAGATATTGTCGCTATTGTAGCGCAGTAGAACCCGGCCCATTTTTTCCTATTTATGGGATTTTAAATTACATAAATATGTAAATCAAAGAGACAGCGGTTGACTGGCACTTGGGCTATAAAGCTCAGACACCTCGTCGGCGGTTTCTGAATTTCCTAAGCTGTCTGAGAATTTTGTGACCGGGTGGCGTCTGTTCCACAAATGAAACAAGGGATATTATTGGAGAATATACATCCCAGCCATCTTATTGAGGGGTGTCGCATAAGAGGGGACGAAGTTTTAAAATAAGCAGGCGGAGAAATTTTGGCAGCAAATTGGTGGTTGAGAATGAATTAGACAGATTGGCAGGAGATTGGTGGTAGAGAGTAAATTTGAGAGATGTAGAGATTGACGGGGACACAGATTGCTGGCGAGAGATTGTGCAGTGAACGATTGACGAGTGAAGTTGCAGCGCCGGTGTAAATTACGGACTGATCAGTCGAGGCAGCAGCGGAGAGAAGGAGGTAACAACGGGGGAAGAAGGAGAGAAAAACAGGAGTTTTTCTCAATTCCGGCCTCGCGACTCTGTGCTATTGTCTATCGGCCGCTTCAGAGTTCAACAACAAGGAAGTTCCAGTGGCATCTGCGTCAAGACGCATATGAAAAAAACACAGGTTCGTCAAAGAACGGAATATTCTGCTGCACGTGGTCACCCAAACAATAATTACCCCTTTAAATAACTTTATATATGCTGGTATCACTACCAACGTAAACACGACAATGGTAACGGATTCGTATGATTTATCGCAATCTAGTTCGCTGATGACGATGATAAGAACCACAAACCATTACAGTCCCTTGAATCACATACAGCTTTATGCAAAGTTATAGACATTTTACCCGTTACAGGAAAATCATGTGTTACTTATGAAGTAGAAAATAAAGATGTAGCATATATATAACTTGTTATATTCTCGCCTGATCCATTTCAAATTATTGTGTTTTCATTTAATAAATATACATATTAAACCTTAATTATTAAATTCATTAAATAATTATCCCACATCATATACTATATATATATATACATATGCGTTGGAAAATGGCACTGTCAGGTTAATTAAAACGACTAAAGGGACAGGAAAGAGAGACACAAAGTTGGTGATTTAACATTAGTTCACATATGGCAGACACCATGGAACGTTTGAAATTATTGAATTTTCTAAGTCACCTTCCCTTTCATTACAAAGTTAAAGAGAAGTATGAGACTCCACAATGCTTCCAGTTATGGCGTATATGCTCACGAGATCGCTACTAACTGGGAAATGAACCACTGAACCGAACTCGAATTCGAGTCATTGACAGATTTATGAGGCAGCGTCAATCGAGGATTGAACATTGGTTATCGATAAACGCCTTCCAAATAGCAAAACGACGCACGAGAAATCAATTTATGAAACTACTGATGAGCCATCCGAATCGATCAGATCTGAAATCGACATCATGAACTATCAACGAACTATCACTTAATTTTCAACAATTATCAAGCTGCATATCAAATTTATTAGTATTTAAAAACCTATTACAGGTCGTGGAGAACTATACGTCAATCTGGAAACGAAGGATTATATTCATATCATTATGGACTCCTCTTAGCAGACCGAAATAACAAATCTAGAATCACCAGCATTAAAGCAGATTAATTTACCATCGACCGGAAATGCGAAATCAGGAACCTCAGGCTAACCACTAATTAACTGGCCAGTAATCCACGGCCATTCACCAATTAACGTAAACGGATTACTTCCTACTTAAAAACCTCCACCAAATAGATCACACATACCAACTCACTATCATCTGTATCACAGATAAAATCAACGTTAACTAATGAATTGCAAATTTCATTCAACGCGTAAATCTGATTTATTACTTATCTGTGACCTAATACGAATTATAGCCTAGACAGCCTACTGCATCGTGCGATATGTAAATTCAACTTCATTTGAATGGATGTATATTTTCTTAGTGTTTATCGAATAAAAACTAAAAGTCCACAACAAGTCTTTGTTGGTTAAACATTGAAATGAAAATTAGTTTAACAATAACTGAACACTTTGAGTTAGACGATAATTAATAGGAAATCCAGAATCAGACAAACTAATAAAACTAATGACTGGGAAGCTTTCTGATAGATCTTCTCAACAATACTTATACTTAAATGATTAATATTAGAACAAATAAAATGACTCGTTATTTAATTCAAAAAAAGACTCAATAAAAAATTGGCACATGGAGATGTTAACAATCCAGCGATCCACATGGCTTTTATAACGAAAGTCTGAATTTCAGATTAGAAATATGAAGGAACAAACGAGAATCTCAAAACGCGTACATACAATTTCCTTCACAAACATGGGAGACTTGGTATTGCTTAATACTTTTGTTTTGACAACTTCACACACATTGCAAAATCAAGAACAAAAACTTCAAAACCGCACCAAACTAAACGTTTCGCAGGATATTGAACCCAAATTTTTGAAACAATAATACAAGCAAACTGAAATTGTAATGCTTAAATGGCAACATATTTAACCAGTGTCAAAAAGCATTCAAAAGCTACAAACCTACTACAGACGAGATCGTAACTGTACAAGTGAATGAGAAGAAGCAAAAAACATTGCAGCAACGTCGTGTGGTAATTACTTCATCACTTGATATTGGCTGCACTTTGCCACTTCTTCGTTGTATTACCAGTTAAATATTCCGGTATAATTCCCTTGATCATTGTGGGAAGATTCGATTGTGCTGACACAGAACAATTCATAATCAGAAATGCCAATTGCGCAGATCTTTAAAATTTAAGGGAAGGTTTACATAGAATAAAAAAAATTAAAAGCGGTACTTGGTTTGCCCAAGTCACGAAATATGAAGTAAAACTAGTTGAATTTGATTAACTTTTGTCAAATTAGTGCGTGCACTTATTAAAAATGAACATGATTCCGATTGAATAGACAATTTGATAGAGCCAATGAATTGTGCACTAATGCAGTTAATCATAAATCTACGAATTAGAACACGATGACACGTGTGACTACCTTGAGTTCTCGGAAGAAATTACAAGAGGAATTGGGTAAGCCAGTTAAAAGGATTCTTCCCGAAGAGTGTTTAAATTTTTCTCCCTCCTGGTTGCTATTAATTAAATAAGAAGGATATAACTTTGAACAACTTGCATACTTAATAAAGCTTCTCAAAGAACAAAGTGATCTAAGTGCAAACATGGAGGATGTCCTAATAATGCCCGGCTCTTCAAAATTAAAAGGAGGAAAAACAAGCTTTAAAACATAAGTTTCCTTTTCGAAGCTCCATTTCTTCATGTAGTATGACAAATAAAGAACACCAAAGATATTAATGCTGTAAGATTTGGAAGCCTCGACAGCCTTCCTTCTGGAATAGTCTGAATTTAGTACTCCTATTCCTCAAGGATTAGATATGTGCCCTGAAGAAGAATAGATTATATACTCTTCAATATAAATCACTCAATTCTTTTAGTCAATCGAAAACCCTAACAATATTATTCCATAGAATACTTTTATGTTCAAGATTGAATTAGTAACACCATGAAATTAGAGAAACAATCCCTTCGCCACTATTTAGAAAATCTGCATCAATCCAATTCCTGCATCAGTATAATAATGTCTCAAAATGTATTTATGGAAAACTATGTTTCAACTATAGGGCCGAGTTTAACACTTATGATATTATTATCCCTCTAATGCAAAGAACTTGAACACCCCGTTTATATCTGCAACAAGATTAGACAATTAATGAGAATATCGTTTTCCCTTACACGAAAGAATACTTCACGAGGACTGAAAGTGACACGAGATGCAACGTTCCATAAAACGAATAGGGATCAGAAAATGGTGTCAAATCAAGCGAGCCAGCAGGATAAAGAATACTTAATAACTAATGAAAGTCAGAATCTCAGGTGAGAATTACAAAGTTCGTATTAAATGCCTGTTCGTAACAATTGTACGAAACTCCTCCTGGTTGTTCACGACTGACGAGAGACTAAAAGTATTATTTCAATCGTCTTATAGATGGCGCCTGGTTTTTTGGTTTGACTAATTAGTACTGTCAAACGTTTATTAAGAGAATCTTTATTAGTTTGTGGTGTAATTCTACAATAAAATTCGACTCCAGAACCCGAATTCATCAATCCAAAATATCCCAGACTCGGACTTGTGTAATACTGAATGAAGCGATATTTGAGGACAATGAGAAATAAAATTACTGCTAACAAACACGTTATTGATCAAAAAAATGACTTTTTTCAATCAACGTGGTCTTCTCTTAATCTCAACCGCATCACAAAAATTAGGAAAAATACTCAGCGCGCCGGTAAAATAAGAAGACGTAAAATCAATGAGAAAACTGACACTGATCAATTTATAGTCAAAACAACTATGAAACAAGCACTACTAAAAACATATAGACATAAAATACCACAAGTCACGAAGTGGAATAAAGCGAACCTTTGTAACACCAGAGTGATGAATGAATTTCGAGCAGAACCGAGTACAATATTAAATAGAATACAAGACAGTCACAATAGCCAAGAAGAATGGCGCGGATTACAACAAACTATAACCGTGACCGCAAAGGAAATATTTCGAACACAAAGAAAAATCACTTGCAATTAATAATGGTGCGACAGGGCGGCCAGCGATTGCAGCCGTTGGCCGCCTATCCGGACGACGCGTGGTCATCAGGGACCGAGTAAGCGGCCACAAGTTCCTGATCGACACCGGCTCCGACATCTGCTGTTTCCCCCGAGTTCTCCTCAAGAGTCACCGAGAGCCCACGAAGTACAAGCTGCAGGCGGCGAACGCGACCAGCATCGCCACCTACGGGTACGTGCCCCTGCGGCTGGACCTGGGCTTGCCCCGCAAGTTCCCGTGGCGTTTCGTCGTAGTGGACGAGGCGTCACCCATAATCGGCGCAGAACTTCTGGCGCACTACAAGCTGCTGCCAGACTGCAGCAACGGGCGCCTCATAGACGGGATCTCCGGTCACGTCACCGTCGCGACACCCAGCAACCAGTCGCAGCCCAGCGTCAAGGTGTTGACGACGGTTTCGCCGTACCAGGAGATCCTCGATCGCTTCCGGAGCTCACGCGCCCAGCCGGCGCTCCCCGGGCCGTCCGCCACACCACCGTTCACCACATCCTCACGACGCCGGGCCCCCCGGTGTCCTGCAGACCACGACGCCTCGCGCCAGAACGACTCCACATCGCGCGGGCAGAGTTCCAGGCCATGCTCGCGGACGGGACCGCACGGCGCTCGAAGAGCCCGTGGGCAACGCCGCTCCCCCTCGTCCTGAAGAAGAAGGACGGGGAATGGCGCCCATGCGGGGATTATCGCGCTTTGAATGCGCGAACCATCCCGGACAGGTATCCCGTGCGCCACGTGCAAGACTTTGCCCTGAGCCTACAGGGCAGCTTGGTGTTCTCCGTGCTCGACCTAGTCAAGGCATACACACAAATCCCGGTCCATCCACCGGACATCCCGAAAACCGCGATAACAACGCCGTTCGGGATGTTCGAATTCCCGTTTATGACGTTCGGGTTGCCAAACGCGGGGCAAACCTTTCAAAGGTTTATGGACCAGGTGCTGCAGGGCCTCGAGTTCTGCTACCCGTACATAGACGACATCCTCGTTTTTAGCTCGTCACCGGCGGAACACCGAGAACATCTCAGCACGATCTTCCAACGTCTGGCGCAGAACGGCATCGTGCTCAACACTGAGAAGTCCGTCTTCGGTCGGTCAGCCGTCACTTTCCTCGGCTACCGCGTCCCCCACGAAGGCGTCCGCGCGGTCCCAGAGCGCATCACCGCCATGCAACAGTTCCAGCGGCCCCCGACGCCCGAGGCTTGCGCCGGTTCTTGGGGATAGTAAATTACTACAGGCGTTTCCTTCCCCACGCGGCGACTAATCAGGCCGTGTTGCAGGAGGCACTATCTGGCCTCCGCGGAGCCCAACCAGTGCCGTGGACGCCCGCAACCTCCGCGGCCTTCGAGAGCTGAAAGGCCTCCCTCGCCGACGCCACCCTATTGGCCCACCCCGACCCTACGGCTCAACTCGGACTATTCACCGACGCTTCGCAAGGAGGAGTCGGCGCATCCAAGCAATTTAATTACAAAAACCTTAGAAAGAAGAAATGTAGAAGAATACAGACGAAAATGTTAGGCAAAATTACAAATCACAATGATGTTCCTATGGTGATAACTATTAGTGACGCAGGGTTAGATTTACGGTAGAAATACACCAAAAACTAACTCCCAGACTCGGACTTATGTAATACTGTTCAGACGCCATAATTAGTGACACTCACATTGTTCTACATCCAAGCCAAGGTTAAAATCAAAACTGCATATGTGGAATTAATACAATCAACCAATAATTATCAAGAGCAAGAGTCTAAATTTTAAAACATTTGAAAACTTAAAAAAATATTTCGTAAGCTAAGAAGAAAACATTTAAACCATTTTCTAAAAACCACAAGGATTGTAAAGATACTACATCCAAGCAATTTAATTACAAAAACCTTAGAAAGAAGAAATGTAGAAGAATACAGACGAAAATGTTAGGCAAAATTACAAATCACAATGATGTTCCTATGGTGATAACTATTAGTGACGCAGGGTTAGATTTAAGAGATGACATAAAATCACTAGCTGAATTGTCTTTGAAGAATTCGACTAATGGCAAGAAAATGGCACACATACTCTCTTGCAAATTTTCAATCAACAAAATCTAATGCGGGAGAAGAAAACTAATGAACCCCAGAGTATGGAAGTTGACAAATGACAATGTCCAATGAATTCAATCCAGTTCGATGCAAGTGAGCAATAAACCAAATCTAGTGCAGG